>JXSR01S014116.1:6719-22488 GCA_000969725.1 Ophiothrix spiculata | reverse complement strand
ATCCTCTCTCCATTCAAGATTTACTAAGTACAAAAACTTTAAACTCGATTTTCTCAGAACTATAGTTCTCCGAATCAGCCCGATGCATTTTACCAATTTGGGTGTAACTTCGCAACCGAACATCCAACAACCAAAATCAAGGTGTCATTTTTAAGCTTAAAATCTCAGCTTTCAGATTAGACCAAAAAATCAATTTTGATTTTGCCGACCTTAAGGTACCTTTCGATATGACGGGTCACATATGTATAAAGCAGTATTTGTCAGCAGATTTAGATGATAATCTTGATCATTGGACAATAACTCAATCATTTATGATGAAAAACCATGGTTTGTGCCATTTGTGTAGAATTTTACAGACTTTTTGAGAATTTCTTGTAAGTAGCACTAACTTCAAATTGGGCATGGACGCGTACAAAATGATATATGATTTTGACATGCCATATCTCTAAAACGTCTGTCTTTTCCAATATCTTTGTCAATTTTATTGGAAATATATGTTTATAATCTTTCAATCAACAACCACTTTAGTTCAGGCCAAGAAAATGGCAACTACTCAGATGCTACTTTGTGTATTTACCCATGTTTTTCATAGTATGACCAGTATGACAAAACCCATTTAAAAGTTTAATTTAGATCATTATACAACATAGCCTCCTTTAAAAATCATAAAGAAAACATTCCCTGTGCCTTTAACAGCAAAAAGGACATATTTGCTAGCACAATCATGTGTCACTTTTTGCAAGAATAAGTAACAAATATCTGTTTACATTTCAGAGTAGAGTTAACATGAAGTAAAGACTATGGTCACAATTGATCGTACGAATGGTTACGAGCAGTGTTTAGTCCGTCTAGTAGGATCACGGGCAGTGAACCAAGCGAGCAGTGAAAGCGTTGCTTGCTGCCTTTGGTCCTTATAGACGGACTAAACACTGCTTGTAACCGTTCGTACGATCACTTGTGACCATAGTCTAAGATATTTAGTTGAGGTACTAGCTGTGCTGCTGTGCTAGTTAGGTTTTATGTACAAATTGTAAAACATCTTCTAACCACGAATCATTAAAGAATCACTGAATAATTACCCAACATTCTATTATTTCAGGCCCTCTTAAATAGCGGCCTTTGGGCCAAATCCGGCCTGTAGCATCCTTAGCAGAGGCTCGCAGCTACATCAGTGACAAAAAATGGTCATCCAAATCTAGAAAATATTAGGACAATTCAGCAATAACAGCATTAGTCTATGGGAAAAGGAAAACAGGGCCATATTTTTACTACCTATAGTTTGTCCCTCACACAAAATTTTTAAGTTCTTTGTCGTAACTGTAACACTTAGTAACTCCCTTTTTTAGAATATTAGCATGAAAAGTCACAATTTTGTGCTCTCTGTGCAAGTTTTACACAAATTTTGCATGCATTAAAAATTCCCATCATTTTCAGCTAAAATGAGCAAACGTAAAACTGATGTTGCTACTGCCACAATTGTAACAATAGCTGCACAGTGCACGCTATTCTTTATTTGGCCCATCTGCGTTTTTCTCACAACAATGTGGCCCTTACAGAAAATTAATTGAGAACCCCTGATATTATCAATAGCTATCGATTGGTATAATCTATCAACAACTTGGGTGGATAATTCAAATAGCGATTAACTCAACTAATCATGATATTGAGAATTGCTTGTAGCACAGGAGGTCTGCCAAATGGCGTACGTCAAGCAATAACTTTTTCCAGACCATGATACAAATAGATAAATAGAATATCCAGATTGAGCTTATCTATATCCAACTCACAAGTGCAAATGATGATAAATTTCCTTTTGCTAGCTCCTGTCATTAGAATGCATGGAAATAGTCATGATTTATAATCTCTATTACATTTGCTCCAGAGAGTCATTTAGTTTGCAACATCCAAATATTTTCTTTATACATCCGCCCATTAGCCAGACATAATATTGTCAGGAACCACTTTACATGGATAAAATGTGATTTACATGGTTTATGGACTCATGCATGTAATCAAACATTAGGCATGATCACATTAGGTATGACCAGTGCGACAAAACCCATTTACAAGTTTCATTTAGATCATTATACAACATGGCCTCATTTAAAAATCATAAAGAAAACATTCCCTGCGTCTTTTACAGCAAAAAGGGCCTATTTGCTAGCACAAGCATGTGTCACTTTTTGCAAGAATAAGTAACAAATATTTGTTTACATTTCAAAGTAAAGTTAACATGAAGTTAAGACATTTAGTTGAGGTACTAGAGCTCTTTGTTTGCTAGTTAGGTTTTATGTAAAATTGTAAAACATCTACTAACCACTGAATCATTAAAGAACAACTTACCCAAGAAATAATTACCCAACATTTTATTATTTCAGGCCCTCTTCAATAGCGGCCTTTGGGCCAAATCCGGCCCGCAGCACCCTTAGCAGAGGCCCGCAGCTACATTAGTGACAAAAAATGGTCATCCAAATCTAGAAAATATTAGGACAATTCAGCAATAACAGCATTAGTCTATGGGAAAAGGGAAACAGGGCCATAATTTTACCACCTATAGTTTGTCCCTCACACCAAATTGTTAAGTTCTTTGTCGTAACCGTCACACTTAATACCCCTTTTTTAGAATATCAGCATAAAAAGTCACATATTTTTTGCTCTCTGTGCAAGTTTTACACAAATTTTTGCATGTTTCGCACACATTAAAATTCCCTTCCTTTTCAGCTAAAATGAACAAACATAAAACTGAAGTTGCTACTGCCACAATTGTAACAATAGCTGCACGGTGTTATTCTTTATTTGGCCCATCTGTGTTTTCTCACAACAATGTGGCCCTTACAGAAATTAATTGAGAATCCCTGATATTATCAATAGCTATCAATTGGTATAATTTATCTACAACTTGGGTGATAATTCAAATAGCAATTAAAGGAGCTTGGTCCGATTTTTTGAAATTTAGTTTTCAATGTCATGTGAAAGATGACCAACAGAAAGGTGTAAGTTTCAGATTTCAGGTAAATCGGTCAAACCATTTTGATTTTATTGGCAATTTTGTATTTCAGAGCTGCCTATACGTTACAGTACTGTAAAAATTAATTATGGTTACCATTATTAGACACACATTTCCATGCATATCTCAAAAACTGTTCATAGCAGAGCTACGAAATTTCACATGGGTTATGAGCAATTTTTTGGTACCAAAATCTCAATAAGTTTGAAAAAAAGTTGAAGCAATCGGACCATGCTCCTTTAACTCAACTAATCATGATATTTAGAATTGTTTGTAGCACAGGAGGTCTGCCAAATGGCATACGTCAAGAAATAACTTTTTCCAGACCATGTTACAAATAGATAAATAGAATATCCAGATTGAGCTTATCTATATCCAACTCACAAGTGCAAATGATGATAAATTTCCTTTTGCTAGCTCCTGTCATTAGAATGCATGGAATTAGCCATGATTTATAATCTCTATTACATTTTCTCCAGAGAGTCATTTAGTTCGCAACATCAAATATTTTCTTTATACATCCGCCCATTACCAAGACATAATATTGTCAGGAACCACTTTACATGGATAAAATGTGATTTACATGGTTTACGGTCTCAATGCATGTATTCAAACATTAGGATTGATCACACGGGTAGCAAATCAGGTCCGGAACTTTTACTTCACATACAGATGTATCCAACCCTGATTTCAGAGCTAGCTTTATAAAAAGATGTCAGCGGAAGTCAAAGCTTCATCAGAGGATGACTTCAGTGTATATCAAGATCCCATGAGTACATGTCTCAGAATACTATTCCTCTGATGCTATTTGAAAAATTCAAAAATGGAAAACTTCAACAAAAAAAGGTAAGGAATCACATCAAAAATCAGAACTTCAGTTCAGGCTGGTTGCTATTGTTCTGGACAATGGTAACCACCTAGAACCCAAGTTCCGGATGGATAGCCACTTTGAAGAGGTCCCTAATCAAACAAATAGGTAAAAAAATCTTGTTACATATTCAGGTACTTGCTCACACATATTCATGGCAAAACTATGGAAGGCTAAAAGAAAGGTTGAAAATTTAGAAAAAATATTATAAATTAGACACAAATGTCTGCACATGTGCTTAATTTAAAATCTATCTTATACCTATTGGAATCAAATCATATTAGTATTTATCTGGGCTAACATCATCCTCACCATCATAAACTCTATGGTTAACCTTGAGCTAAAGTTAACCCCAAAGTTAGCTCCGGGTTAACCCGATGGTGCAATGAAATGTTTACTCATGTTTTTAAAACATCCAAAGAGGATGGTAAGTAAACACTCAAGAAGATCGCGTCTGCAGTATGTCATAAAAAATTAATTGAAAGAATTCATGTGTCCATACATCACTAGCAATTACACTCTGATCGCATTTGACATAGTTATCCTATTACATCTATATACAACTTGAACTCTAATAGCCCATGAAATAGGATATTATCATAGTACACCCACTGACAGTCCAAGATTTCAATTAGATTTCTATTCAATAATGGTATCAGCATACCGCATACTTAACACATTTCCTTAAAAGAGATGTTCAACGATGCCGTTTCACATATTTTGAACATTCATTTGACTGTTAAAACCTCTTTCTATGGATCTGATGTTGATAAACTGTTAAATTAAGTAAGTTTTTATTCAATTTATCAGTTACTGGTTGTTATGGACAGGTAGCCAGCCGTGATATGGCAGAGCAACGTAACTCAATTTTTTGACTTTTTGAGATAAAAACAAGTTTTAGTGTATCAAGGGTGTTATTTTCATTTTTGAAAGTCCTAGTGTACAAACTCATACCGTTTTGGAGAAAATAGACTGTATCTCAGCACCTTTTTGTATTTTTCCTCTTGATTTTTGTGGCAGAACAGCATATCTCAAGTTACATCACTCATTGTGGTGTTCTTAATTAGGCAAAACAATGTGTGTCTGAGATAGGCTGATTTGCCATTACCATTTTTTTTTTCAAATTTGTACATTATACAATGGTGGATATTAGAAGGAGGTGGTCTATTTTGTTTTATTCTGGTTTTGAAGCAATAAATATGCGTACAACAACATAATTTATGCTGTTTTATCATGCAAACAATCACAGAATTAGATAAAAACTTGATTTATTGTCTGCTATATTTAACTCAGGAACAGATTTAAATGGCAAAACAGTGTAACTTCATAAAATCATTTATATCTTTAAAATAATTTATTATATTTCAGGTAAAAAGGCATATGATAAAAATATAATTGTATCTTATATATTAAGTTTTATTTTGAATTGTACTTTGACATCAAAACAATCAAAAAGACAGTGACTCAAACTTTAAGTGCCTTTTTCTCAAAAGGCCAAAATTGGAGTCACGTGGTTCTGCCATATCACGGCTGTGGCGCAGTTGTCTTAATTATCACAGGGTTCAAACCTAGCTAAGGTTAATGGTTATATCCTTTGGCAATATATTTTATCTTAATTGTTTCATTGACCTGAACACATTTTGGTGGCTGTTTGGGAATATATGAGGTCCATCTAGATGTACTAATATAAAATGGCATTTCAAATACTTTGGAATTCTTAGAATCTGCTTAAAAGTCTGCCAAGCTTAGGCAAAAAAATAAATATGTTTGCCCTCAAGTTAAAAAACTTCAGTGATTTTTTTATTTTAAACCTCCAATATTTCTAGTTCCTTCAATAAGATGAAATCTTTTGATAATCAAACTTCATCTCATTCTGTTCCTTGAATTACAAAAACATTTCTTTCTTTTTTTCAAATTTCAAAATTAATACACCAATAAAGCAAAGTAATTGACATTATCTGCATGATTGCTTTTAATCATTTCTAAGGAAAATTTCATTAAAATGTTGCTAAGCTAGAATAAGTCCATGTACTTTTCCTTTTTATAAACTTTAATAACATAACCATGTGATTGACTGTGAGATATGTTTCAACAAAATGAGTGGAAAAGGACACATTTTATGTTTCAAGTTGGTGACATATTTGACCTTTTCATTTTCATACTCTCTCCTTTCAAATGATACAGGTCATATTTTATTTATTTGTTATTTCGACTTCGAAGAAACAACAAAACTTAACTGACATGCAAAAACTTAAAACTCTCTCTCAAGGATACTATAAAGGACAAATTCAACAAATACAAAGTGTCAAGTCTTGGGAATCTTTCAAACAGTACGAAAACAATTGGGCTGTAGATTTCAAAAATGTCAGGTTGATGTTTTGGGGTTGGTGTCACACTGGTTATTTTACTCTTCTTGGTTATCTAAATTTTAGAAACCTAGAACAGGCAATATTTTGTGAAATAAAAATGAAAGCAGATATTTATTTGTAACTTAATTCCAAATATTTATCCATTAAGTTAAAGTATATAACATCTTAACCCTTTCAGCCTGACGAGCCGGTATATCGGCCACGTGTACATGTACTGTATACCTGATGAGCCACTTTACCAGCTTTTAGGTCACGTGTCAGAAACTTGATGTGTCTGTCAACAGGCATTGGTAGTTACAATTTTCAATGGTCTTATTTATATCGGAAGCTTTGAGCCCATGATTAATTGGTCATTTTGCTCTTATTTACTCAACAGAAGTGAAAAATTCCTCATATTTTTGTAAAGTTGATCACAATTTTCAACAAATGTGGCTTTGCCCATAGACTACAACGTAAACGTCGAATATGTTGGCAGACATAAATAGTAATATTTTGTGAATGCTGGTTATTGGAACAATTCAAACTACTGTAAAATGAAAATGTAAAGCAAGGGAAATCAAAATCAAAGTAAGTTTAGGGGTTATATTGTGTTTTTAACTTTCGGGTTGGCCCGGGTCAGCGGAACAGGTACACGTGGAATGGCCAGGGTTCAAAGGGTTAATGAAAATGGCATAGATTATCTTCTTCTACCTCAGGCCACAAATTTATTGAATGACCCTCATAAATAGATTTTACTGTGATTCAAACTTGTATCATATAATGCAAGCAACCAACAGCACATTGCGAGTCCTTGATAAACTAGACCCATAACTAGATTTTGTTTAATGGTGCTTTATAAATGACATCACATGCATCAATCTAAAACCCTTTGAAGCTTTACAGATGACATCATATACATCATCCGAATGTTTTGAAAACCTTTTTCATAAACTACATTAAACTCATAAATCAGGGAAATTAGCATTTCATCCATCTGAATGTCCTGTTAAAAGGTTAGATGCAGCAGGGAAATATATCATACAATTATATACTTGAACCAGTCTATACAGAGCAAATTTGGCAAGTATGTTCAGATATCATTAAGAACATCCTAGGGAGGCAGAAATTATTACACTCAACAAGAGTGCAAGTATGACTTAACTTTTTGTAGAAATGCATTTTTTATCATCATCTGTATACTACAGGATTTTATTAGGGGGGGGGGGGGGGGGGGAGGACGTGACGTCATGAGATTTTGAAACTCCCATTCAAAAAACTTGATTTTTAACTAACGCTCAAAAATTTCATTTTATGCCCTGACTTAGTGTACAAACATATGCAGATTTAAAAACCGTTGAGGTTGGGACTTCAACCCTAGAAAACTAAAAAGATATTCTGAATATTTTAAAGAACTACTTTTCCTTTTATTTACGCATTGAAATATACGGGCGATACCACGGATGAATACGCATCAAATCTGAGTAAACAGTCCGGGTAAACGGGCAATTTATTACGCGGCCAGGTCGTCTGGATTTAATAGACAATTTTTTTGACAAATAATATTGTGATAAATAAAGACATATATACAGTTATTTGTGGTGCGTTTTTTGCTCAACAACAACCTGGAGCATAACTTCACTATTGGATGTCAATTATTGTAATTTTGGTTGGTTTTGCAAATATGTAAAAAAGTGAAAATATCCACATTTACTGCAGTAAAATATCCACATTTACTTCTGTGGTGGATTGTCACCTACTCATATGTTCTACTTGCATGATCTAGGTCACAATTCACAATGTGGTCATAATTTTTGAGTAATTGCCTCTATCACATTTTAATGTCAATTATAGCATTTGTGTTGAGTATAGAAATATTTGATAAAGGTGATAAATCATGGCATTTGTAACAAATCAAACAGGCGGCATAGGACATGCTAAATAGCATCCACTAGATTTAGGGACAAGGGATTTCTAAAACGCAAATTTAGGGTACGATTTACCTGTATTTCTATTGGGTCACGTGACTCACATATTCAAGAAAATAATTACAAAGATCATATTTTTACCATTCCTCACAAAATTACAAAAGTGTTCTTATAATAATCAACATAATTATGTTATTCTTAATCCGCAGGGGTTCATGCGTGAACCCCACTTTTTATATATGTTATCATATTTTCTTACCGATTACAAAAATAATTTTAGTGATCATCCCGGAAGTTGTATTTTTCCACAAATCCCAACGGCTTTACGCCAGAGGCGGTATAGGACATGATGCAACTGGGGCATCGGCTACAATACCGTACGACAAGAGCCGGCAACCACTTTAGTTGCCACGACCACCCTCCTCTGAAATCAAACTTATCAAACAACAGTACATTGTAAGTCCTTGATAAACTAGACCATCAAGTGATTTGTTTAATGGTGTTTTATAAATTACGTCACATGCGTCAATATAATGTTCGAAAGCCCTTTGAAGCTTAACAAGCTTGACATCATATGCATCATTCCTAATATTTTAACCCTTTTGATAAACTACATTAAACTCATAAATCAGAAATTATCATTTCATCCACCTGAATGTCCTGTTAAAAGGTCAGGTGCATTAGGAAATATATCATGCAGCGTACTTGAACCAGTCTATGGAGGAAATGTGGTGAGTATGTTGAGATATCATTAAGAACATCCTGGGGGAGGGGGAAATTATGACACTCAACATGAGTGCACATATGACTAAAGCTTTTGTAGTTGTGCATTTTTTCTTTTTTGCATCAGTGGTATACAACAGGATTTAATTACCAACTTTTGACAAATATAAATATTATTTTGATGAAAAAAGACATGTTATTTTAGGTTCTATTTTAGTTCTGCGAAAACCTTTGAAGAACCATAACTTTACCTTTGGATGTCAGTTAATGGTCACTGGGGAGTCCTTTTAATCTTTAAAGCATGATTTTGCAAATATTAGGTGCTGTTTAGTTCCACAAAAACCTTTGAAGAGCCATAAATTCACCTTTGGATTTCAATTAATGGTCACTGGGGTGTCTTTTTAATCTTTAAACCATGATTTTGCAAATATTAAAAAACATTAAAATGACTTTAATTTACTACAATAATACAAAAATATATATAAAAATAGACCTTCAAGTGATTTTGTTTGATGGTGCATTATAAATGATATCAGATGCATCATTCTCAATGTTTACAACCTCTTTAAAGCTATACCGATGACATCATATGCAACATTCTCATTGTTTCAAACCTTTTTATAGACTACATTAAACTCATAAATCATAGAAATCATCATTAAGGAAGTATATCATGTAGTGTACTTAAACTAGCCTATGGAGGAAATGTGGCAAGTATTCTCAGATATCATTAAAAACATCCACTACACTATATAACTATCACTAGCAATCCGGCATTTCTAAAATCAGCAAAATTGACTGCCCTTCTAAAATAAGGACTTCAAAACGTATGGAAGGGCAATATGTTTGGTGAATATTTTGATCTAATTGTAAAGTAAGGTTTATTTAAAGATGCTCTGATGCCATTTTTGATCTCCAGATTACTTTGGTAAAATTTACAGGGTTTTCCGTAATTTGCGCTTGATTCTGGTAATACAAAATTCTGCCGTCAGTGATAGGGGGCGTTTTTACTTCAGCGTCCTGTATCTTGAAATTTTTGCCTTGATGGTATACTTTTATCATCATTTTGTGTTGGAAGAGATCATAATCATCTGAGAAAAGGCAGTGTTGAAGCAATCAGTTGCTTTATTATTGACTTTTTTGGTGTTTTTAGGAAGCCATTTTGTACAGTAAGTCAATGGGAAGCTATTTTGTGGTGTGTCGCCTTATGACACTCAACATGTGCATGAGTATCATTTATGACCATTCATCTCAAACAAGCTATAAATACAGCCTCTTGTCATTTTAACTTTTTTTTATATATTTTCAAATAACACCTCACCGAACTTCACTTGATTTCTAAATAAATGCATTTAAATATCAGTAAGCCCTATATTTTATGCGAGATGTCTTCAGAATATACATATTTCCAATAATATTCTTGAAATGAAACTTAGTAGGTGAAAAAAAGAATAAGGATTGCGAATTTGCAAACAAATCAATGTTCTGCAAATTACGACCTTGGCACGTATTTTCACCTGTAGCGCAAAATGAAGTTTGCTGCATTTAAGGTTGTATTGGGATGAACATTTAGTAGATATGCAGTTTTTGCATAATTTGTCAGCATTTTTTAGTATAGTTGTCCATAAACAAATGGTTTTCAAGGTTGTCTAGTTACCAAGTAATTAATTTAAGTGCCTTGTTTTCAGTGGCATAGCCAAACCTTTCTCCAAGGATGGGCAAACCACCCAAGATTTCTCCAATGCGACTTATCAGGGTTTCCAAGGGGCCGACTTGTCCGAGTTTTTCATGAAAAAACACCAAATATTGTACTTTATGAAGTTTTCAACCTAATTTTTAGCAATTTTCAGCAATTGTCGTAATTTTATGGGGAAAAGGCAGTTCCTGCCCCCTTTATTTTTCTCCCAGGTCTTCAAAATGTCTCCATAAAAATTTCCAAGGTGGGCAAATTGCCCACCCCTGGCTACGCCACTGCTTGTTTTCTGTAATTCTATTCACCAAATTTAAGGATTTTTGGCAAGTGATTGTTAATCATTCTAAAAATCAATAGTGTATATGTCCGTGTATATCCAGTATATCTTGAGACTCATCAGCTACATTAAATTTCATATAGATGACACGATGGTCGCATGGCTGATCAAGGATTTATCATTTATAAATAAAGAAATAAGGAAACAGATGTTAAGCCATCTAGAAAATGACTCAAGTATGGAAAGCAAGGCATACATGATAAAACCACTTGTAATATTTTTGCTACAGAGGTTCCTCCACTGATAAAAATATGCATTTTGAGAACTACCTTGCCCTGTTATGTGAGGTCCAGAGTTAAAGCAATACTACAAAGTGTTAAAAATGAAGCGCCCCCTCACCCATGACTTTTGATTTTTTTTTAGCTTATTCGATTTGTTTTGGGTTGATATTAATACCCGCCAAATTATTTGGCTTAAATATGCTTATTTTTCTGTTATGGTCATTTGTTGAATTAAATTCAGGATCCTGAATTTAATTCCCCCTGTATTAGTATTGGAAAGCATGCATGTGCTTTTTACCTATTTTTCAGTGGCAAAACAATTTTTTTTACAAAATGCACTTCGAAACCCTTTTAGATAGTCACGTTCCTTCACTTTATGTTGTTTCTAATATAAACCATTTTTTAATCAAAATCTTATAGTATTGCTTTAAAGTAACCTCTTATAAAACATTGAAAGTGTAAGCTTATAAGTTTTTCATTTAACAAACTAGCCTAGCAATCAACCAAATGGTGATGTAATGTAAAGTAGTTATCAATCATCATATCCATTATTGTACAAAATGTATTTCTCATGGGAAACTTGTTAACCAATGAATCAACAAACTTGACATTTAACATTCATCTTTATGAAATCATTTCTGATACTCACACCAATGCTTGGTTTTATTCAAGGATGAATGTCATCTTATATGAATACATGAGATATAGGAGACCTACTCCTACAAAGTGACTTGAAGTTTCAAATTATTTCAAGTTTTAAGTTCATCACGTCGTTTGAATTCTTCATGAGATCTGCTCCCACAATGTCATATTTTAACTCATTATATTTTTGCTTTCAAATGATAAATAATATGCTATACTTCCTTTTTTATTGTCATTTTTATTTGAAGTTCAAAATCTGAGGCATTTCCCAGAATAACAATTAGCAAGAATTTTAGCGCTTGACGTTGGTGAATTACAACAGAGTATGATGGGGGAAAAAGATCAATCAACCATTAATATTTATACACTTCCTAGTTTTATTAGCTTTCAAAGATCACCCTAGAGGTAACACAAATTGTGTGATTAAGCTTATGATTCTTTCTAGCCTAGCAATCAACCAAATGGTGATGTAATGTAAAGTAGTTATCAATCATCCTATCCATTATTGTACAATCTCGTCATAACTCATGGATTTCTTCTCCTGGGAAACTTGTTAACCAATGAATCAAGAAACTTGACATTTAACATTCATCTTTAAATGAAATCATTTCTGATACTTATACTGATGTTCGGTTTTATTCAAGGATGAATTTAATCCACCTTATACAAATACATGAGATATAGGAGATCTACTCCTACAACGTGACTGAAAGTTTCAAATTATTTCAAGTTTCAAGTTTATCACGTTTGAATTCTTCATGAGATCTGCTCCCACAATGTCATATTTTAACTCATCATATTTTTGCTTTCAAATGATAAATAATATGCTATACTTTCTTTTTTTTATTTTCATTTTTATTTGAAGTTCAAAATCTAAGGCATTTCAAAGAATAACAATTAGCAAGAATTTTGGTGCTTGACGTTCGTTAATTACAACAGAGTATGATGGGGGAAAAAAGATCAATCAACCATTAATATTTACACTTCCTAGTATTATTAGCTTTCAAAGATCACCCTTCACAGTTAACTTTGATTTGTTAGCTATAATATAATTAAAACCCTAGAGGTAACACAAACGGTGTGATTAAGCTTATGATTTTTTCTAGCCTAGCAATCAACCAAATGGTGATGTAATGTAAAGTAGTTATCAATCATCCTATCCATTATTGTACCATCTCGTCATATCTCATGTATTTCTCCTGGGAAACTTGTTAACCAATGAATCAAGAAACTTGACATTTAACATTCATCTTTATGAAATCACTTCTTATACTCATACTGATGTTTGGTTTTATTCAAGGATGAATGTCATCTTATATGAATACATGAGATATAGGAGACTTAATACTACAATGTGACTGGAAGTTTCAAATTATTTCAAGTTTCAAGTTCATCACGTTTGAATTCTTCATGAGATCTGCTCCCACAAAACAAACAAAAAATTGGTTAATTTCAAAATTAAATTTATGGCATATTTTAACTCATTATATTTTTGCTTTCAAATGATAAATAATATGCTATACTTTTTTTTTTATTGTCATTTTTATTTGAAGTTCAAAATCTAAGGCAGTTCCCAGAATAACAATTAGCAAGAATGTTGGCGCTTGACGTTGGTGAATTACAACAGAGTATGTTGGAGAAAAAAAGATCAACCAACCATTAATATTTACACTTCCTAGTATTATTAGCTTTCAAAGATCACCAAAAAAAACCCCTCCACAGTTAACTTTTATTTGTTAGCTATAATGGTGTTAACCCTAGAGGTAACACAAACGGTGTGATTAAGCGTATGATTTTTTCTAGCCTAGCAATCAACCAAATGGTGATGTAATGTAAAGCAGTTATCAATCATCCTATCCATTATTGTACCATCTCTCATAACTCGTGTATTTCTCCTGGGAAACTTGTTAACCAATGAATCAAGAAACTTGACATTTAACCATCGAGATATCATAGAAGGAGAGTGGATGGAACCAATTCTTTTGTCCAATGTCCGTTATAAGTGATTATCGTTAATTGTGTTTTGGTTATACACTATTGAAAACTAAATGAAGATTCGCACTCCCAACATAATGGAGACAATAGCATTATGACATGTTACTTAATGTGCGGAACGTCATCCTTGACAAGGCTGGCGATTGTCCTTCATCGGTGAGGGATCGACCATTTTAAATTGGCGCCAGATTTAAAAGTTGAAAACAATTTAAAGTATTGACTGCACAAAATGTATAGTATAGTACTCCCTCTGAAAGAAATTGGCCATTCCCTAACGACAAAATCTTTTTACTTCCTGTCATTTTTCTAGGCCTATATTCTAGATGGCCGAGTTTGGCCAAAGACGAAAATGACATTTATATAGGGCAAAATATTTCAAGTATCTGTATTTTAAAAATTATGTCCCGCCAACCCCCGCCAGATTATCTTTAGTGGTATTAAACTCATGTCAAAATGTTGCCTTGTAAAAATTACAGCTGCACAAAATCATTAATTTTCATTCCAAATGATGTTTGAGTCACATTTGGTTGTGATTAGCGAAGTGTTGATGTTGTACTACATTTGATAGCAAATGTAACAACAGGTGATTTTACACAATAAAGAAGAAAATTTAGTTTCAAAACAAACTTCCGGTTTGGGTCATATAAAGTTCATTCCAAGAACCATGTAAGTTCTGTGGAAATCACGTAACATTGTGAGCTGTCGGATAACCATCATATACATCAAACGTGAATTTGAAGTGCCATTACTATTCAACTAACAAAGAGAAATCGGATTAGATTATAGTATATATTAATGGTGCTCTCTCCTTCTATGGTATCTCGATGATTTAACATTCATCTTTATGAAATCATTTCTGAAACTGGCACTGATGTCTGATTTTTTCAACAATCAATTTAATCTCATATTTCTACATGAGGCTTAGGAAATTGTTCCTACAAAACAAGTGAAAGTTTTCCAAATTCATATTTGAATTTATAATATTTGAATTCTCCATAGTATCAGGTTTCAAATGATAAATGTGCTATTGATAATTTCCCATTTTGAGAGAAAAATCTTGGACTTCAACCTAGAAGTTGCATAAAATGAAAACAGTGGACATACTCATAATTTGGCCCAAAATATAGTAATTTATCCTGATCTGAATATCCAATGATTAAACTTGGAAACAGGGTCAGTGTTTGCTGAACTGTGAAAGGGTTTTCATAAAATGAAATGATGACATGGAATTTGAATATGTTAGTAAACTATTCAACAAATGATTTTCTGAATATACACTGCCTTTACTGTTAAATTTCATACAAGCAAACCGAATATGGTTAGAAATACTTTGATAATGTTTTATTCATAAAATATGATGATTTACCAAATATTTGGAGTTAAGATGTATATCATCTCAAATAATATATCCTTAATAGTTGTCAAATCAATCAGTCAATTCATCTCAACATAGGATCAATTCATCATGTACATGGAAAAAATAAGTTTATAATCTCGATGGTGCAATCAATTATTTTACCAAGTTGAGAAACTTTCAAATCTACTTTACAAACTCTCCAGGATGCATGAATAGATACTTGGATTGTCTAATATGGACGCCCCTTCCCCTGCAATGGCGGACATTGAAGTATGGGCACATGTGAAATCAGGTTTGTCTATGCTTGCAAATTCTCATGATCAGATAAATGCATTTGGAATGTTATGAAATAAAACAAATATTCTTGATTTTATCAAAGTAAAGCAAACATCATTTCATAGTTGAATTGACTGATTCATTTGGCTCCTTGTTATCTTAACAAAATATGGTGTTGATACAAAAAATGCTTGTAATCTCTGCCATTTCTAAATAAGCTGAACAATCTTGTTGGCTTGTTATACATTCATAAATCTATTGGGTAGAAATTTAATTTCCTGAAGTATGACTTGTTTACTATGACAAAAAAATATGCATACAGAAGAAATGGGTTTAATTGGATCAGTCGCGCAGTTTATTATTAAACATGGCACTCT
>JXSR01S014115.1:74862-90042 GCA_000969725.1 Ophiothrix spiculata | reverse complement strand
TTTACAGGGTAAGTTTTTCATGCAAATGAACAAATTTAAGGGGTGAGACCCTAACTTTTCAGACTTTTGTAAAATAAGAACCACCTTAATGGTCACATAAATTGTGGTTGACAGGCACAAGGCCGTTTTCGCATGGGCAAAAAATCTCATAACAAAAGGTTTCAGACCTGATGTTGCTCAAGGTGAATGTTCATGTGTATCAAGTAACAGACACAATAGGTCTTACAATGTTTTGTTCTAGGGAGTGTTGCCCTTGCAAATACGGCCTTGTAACTCTCAATCCTCGATGGTTCTAATTGCTTCCATCTCATTCCTAGCTTTTAAAGTAAATAGAAAATTCCTTTGCCCCAGACCGAGACAAAACAGGATCAGGTATTACCTGTCGGTTTATCTTATGGTGGATCTACAACATGCTTCAAAAAATAAACTCCCTCGGAGATATTAACTTCCTGGGAAATTATGAAGTGTCTACAACAGCCGTTGAGTCATCTAATGCGTTCATAGTTCAGCTTTTGCACCTCTCATGACGCTTTATCACTGTTACTGATCAATGTACAGGGTGTCCCAATAAAAATGCATCACTTTTATTTTTGATCATATCTCAGAAACCAATGAACAAAACTTTAAATGTTTTCACAATATTATTAAGTATAGTTTAGTCTTTTATCTGTAAAATTTTGAGCAAAATCCGTCGAGCCGTTCTTGAAAAAACTAGAATTTTGTAAAAAGACTCAATTTTACCCTATTCCAATGGAGTTTACCACAGTAAATCATATTTACAACTACCATCGATATGACATGACCATGTCACCACATTAGTAGGCCTACTCTTAATGGAAAACTCATTTTATCACGGATAAACACCCTCACAGGAAAGCAACTACAGAACAACAACCACAACAATAGCAACAACAACAGAAAATTGGAATAAACCTGATTAAAACTGGCAAGCTTGGCTGATCACACTCGACTCCCATCATCGTCCTGGATTTAGATGTAGCATTGGACCAGGAACATGATGATAAGAACATAGAGGTGCTTGGAAACTGATCGTGGGCAAAGGCAAAGTTGCTTGAAATTAACTTAAAATAATTGTTATAAAACGCTGCAACGTGAGCTATCATGGACTGACAGAGGAAGTGAATAACTGCTTTGTTATTTTGATTTGAATATATTGGCAATGTTATATGTTTAGCTCTTATTCTCTGTGCAGTGCCAAGTGACAGTCATAAAGAGTTTATTTTTTATGAAAAAAGCTCAAAACTTAGAAGATACAAAAGATTTCTTAAATAGACTTTCCTTTTAAAGAAACCTGTCTCTTGGATAAGTTTTCTTGAAAAACTGTGAACTCGTTTTTTCCTTTTTATTTAACGCTGCATAACAGCAAAACTTACAAATTGAATTGCAGTGCTACTTTCAGTCCTGAAAAAGATATCAAAATTATGTTTAGTGTCTCAGCCATATTTTGTAATCTCTATTGTCCGTATGCACAAAGCAGGACTAACTTTAGTCCCGGACTAAGTAAAATTTGATTTCTTGAAAATAACACAGTTTTATGAATCTGTAATAATTTATGTCCTGGCATTAAGATCTCTGTTGAAATGACTATAATTTGACCATTTGTCTGTTTTGGAACTTTGGCATTTTTTGCCAAAAAGAACAAAAATTGGTTTAGACCAGGACTAACTAATTTAGTCCGAGACTAAACCATTTATTTGTTCTAACAATTTCAATGTTCTAAAACAGACAAATGAATCAAATATTAAAATTTTCTGTTTAAATTTGTAATCAGGAGCATAAATTATCACTAGATTTCCCCCAAAATGTGTGATTTTCTCCCATTTTAAATTTCACTTAGTCCCGGGACTAAGTTAGTCCTGCTTTGTGCATACGGACCTTAGTGTCTGTTTTGCAAGTTTAAAATAAATTGATCAATAGTTAAACCATGGAAAAAATAGATAATCTATTTTTTCCATGGTTAAACCAAAGATGTGCTTTAGTCACATGATAACTATACCTTACTGTGGTAAACCCCATTGGAATGGAGTAGAATCGAGTCCTCTTACAAAACTCTAGTTTTCTCAAGAACGGCTCGACATATTTTGCTCAATATTTTACCGATGAAAGACTAAACTATACTTATTATTATTGTGAAAAAAGTTTTAGGTTTTGTCCATTATTTTCTGAGATATGATCAAGAATAAAAGTGATGCATTTTTATTGGGACACCCTGTAGAGCGATGAATGGCTAGAACACTGGATACACTTCTTTTCCAACTTTTTCCACACTTTCGAAAATTTAGAATCATTTCATTCGACCGGTGTTATCAAAAAGCGTTTAAAAGTCAGCATTCTTAAGTTCAGTTAAGGCTGGGATAGACCTTCAAATGGCATAAATCGGTTTTTGTCCTCTTAACTCTCAAACTCATTGCATAAACTATAAAAGTATACATCATGATGATATCAATTTTTGACCAAAAATGTTAATTTTGGCCAAAAATTTCTGAAAAGCCTAACAAAAATTTGCATTTGTGAAATACTGAACTTTTTAGCTTTTTGGAATTTAGAAGTAATTGTTTAGGAAGAGTTTTCTAAAATTTCCGATTTTGATTTTAGGTTTTTTTTTTTTTTTTAATGTCAAAAATAGGTCAAATAATATAAACAAAATCTACCGCTGCCAACAAAATGACAATTTTTGGCCTATATTTGGCAATTTTTCAAAAAATAAGATAAAAATAAAAAATTTAAGAAAACCCTTCCTAGACATTTGTTTCTAAATTCTAAAAAGAAACCGATATCACCAATATGTTCAGGGTAAAAATCCACTTCTAAAAATGTGTACTTTTATATGGTTTATTCAATTAGCTTGAGAGTTAGAATACAAAAACCGTTTAGGCAAGTTGAAGGGCTACCCCAGCCTTAAATGATTAAACTCGACGATTAACAAATACCAACGCATGTCGAATGTAGCAAAATAATTAGTTTTGGACACAGATTGGATGTTACTTTTCCGAGGACGATGAAACAAAACTTTGATATAAAAGGCACTCAATTTGTGCTGAAAAGTGCGTTTCATTGTCTGTTTGTTTATTTTTTAGACAAATATTTTGTATTTTTTCCTGAGCCGTTTTGTTATAGTATCAAAGTATAAAAAGAGTTAAAAAGTGGGTATTTTTTTATCTTTTTATTGACAAGCTTTAACTTCCTTGAAATATACATATTTTGAAATTGGTCACTGATAGCCAATATCGTAATCCTAAATATCATAAGAAAGATCGGCCTAAGACGTATTTCACGTAATCCTATTACACTTGACACGTTTATCATTATGACTGCTTTCGATTTGAAGTATATTGACGCTTTTAGGAATATTTATCAGATATATCATATAAATATTTTACCTGCAGGAAATATTTGAATGGATTGTGAACCTGTGAAGTAATCTAAATCGTGAGATTTGATCAATTTTCAACATAAGATATCAATGATATTCAAATTCGAAAATAGAACTCGTTAGATTTTCATCAAAATTAACAAATTTGACACAAAACAAAAATAGCAAAAAAGTGGATACAAGATGAAAGAAATGGGCTAACGAGATCGGAAAAAATACAGCAGGAAAGAAATTAAAAGTGTGTGAAGTTTAATGGTTCTTTTCAATGATAAATTACGAAATTCAAAACAATTATGCTAGAAAATGTTATGTGAATAAAAAATGAGCGAGCTATATTAAAGAAAAATATCAACGTTGCAGGGGTGCAGCTCATTTAAGCATTAATAAGATTCTTTATAACAACTGTGGTTTTTCTACGTGTTCTAATATCAAATAAATGTTTTTCTTTAGGCTCAGTTTTATAACTATTTGAGGCATTTCCATTATATGCAAATGAGTAAATAACCATAGGTAATTATTCATCCTAAAATCCCTTGCTAATCAGATTCAGACATTTTTTTATTAAAATGATTCTCGGTTCTTTTGTAAAAAGTAATATCTAAGATAAGTCATGACGCTATTGTCACGTTTTTACTTGCCAATTCCAAAATTATTGCAGGGTGTATGATTACGGTTATCACTAAACACAATATTGCAGGGAATGGAGTCAGTGAAATAATTATGCCCACATGCAATTTTGCGTCGTATGATAAACACCATTCCAAATTAAATATCGGTCATGCACGATAAAAATTAATCGAGCTTCACCTCCGATATAACCTTCAAGAAGGACGTTAACTCACTTTACATTAAATTCGGTCTTGACGTTGCAATTTGATGCATTACTTTCCAACAAATATTTCATTCGTGTGGAAGAAAGTAAATCGCGAGTTTCGATTTTTTGGTCGCGTGTTTACACATGAGTATCCAGTCATGACACTTTAACATAAGGTAAAATGTTGATCCCTTATTGAGGAAAAATAGGCAGGGTTTAGATCAGGGTACCAGGTGTAATTGTGCACAGCAGAATCATACTTAGAAGAATCATGGAATATTTTCGGAATCAACAACTCTTGACAGTCACCTTTGTGGATTGCAAGAAGGCATTTGATCCATCAATAAATAGATGAGAAGGAACCACAATGATCTCAATTGGTCATACAATTATCCACTTTTCTATTCATGTGAAGAAAAGGAAGGTTATTTATGAGCAACCAGTTCGAGTAAGTTGATCATATTCCATTTGCCGCTATTACTGGAATATTATCTAACAATTTACAAATTTATGCACGAACAAACATACCAACACATGAAGTGTCATAGGGACCTCTAATACTAACATTAGAAACTACTGTGAACCTTGCATCAGCTTTATTCGATGTTCAGCAGATTTTCAAATATCAAATTTAATTACTGGATGACAAATGATATATTTGATCAATCAATGACATATTATGTAATGTTCCGGTGATCTCCGGGGAATGATTGTTGTCGTCTTCGTTTGGTACGAAGTTATTACCGGTACATACCTATTTCTAATAAGAGCCCAATGCTGCCCAGTAATAAAACAGAGCAGGGGCGTCGGAACCGTGCAGGCCATGTGGGCTTTGGCCGCACCACTTTTCAGCCATAAAAAATAAAATAAAATTAATTAAATGTGTTTTATTATGGTCCTAGCATCAATATTCATAAAATATTACTGTACATATTAGTTTTTAGTAACTGCTTTCTTCTGGGGATTAGTTGTTTACTTATATTTTTATAACTATTGGGTCACAGGCCGCACCACTTTTACAAGTGGCCGCACCACTTTTATTTTCCTTCCGACGCCCTTGAAACAGAGCATCAAAGTTGGACTCATCTTGCAAAAACTTGGTTGGAAAAGCGCGGATGGTACCGATGGTTTCCAAACAGTGGGTACCATTTTCGTAGCAAAGAAAGTATCGTGAATGGAACATCCAGTGCAAACATTCGAACCATAATTAAATGATCCATTAAATTGCTACTTCAGATTCTTGACGAGCAATTGAAATTAAAAAAGCGGCAGATGGATTGATGCTTTGATCAGTCTTTGTTTTGATTCCTTCTCATCTATTTATTCCAAAGGTATGCCATGGAAGTACTGTATACAAATCCCAGCAGTTGAGTAATGGTTGATTGAGGTATCTCCACTGTTGTTTGAACCCTAAAGAAATGGGGACATTTTATATGGTAATGTCAAAATAGATGGCGCTATTCATAAAAACTTATTTCAAGATGTAGAAGGGATATTTTGTTATGTACAACCAAAATTAGATGTGCAAATGAAACATCTGACGTCAAGAACTGTTTGGTTATGATTTTCAACCAAACTTTTCATAAATCAAAAGCATAATCGATAATTAAGGATAATCAATAATTTGAAATATGTATAGCGCCCTCTTTTTTGGCACAAATCTGAATTCACTTAAAATACCAAAAATTTAGGCTTTAAAGTATTTATATTGCAACCAAAGTGAATTAAACTTTGAGAATAGGTTAAAAACTTCATTTTGCAATACATCACAGCTATTTGTACAACTTTTCCAACTTTTTGTGAAGTAAATTTTGAAATTTTGTTACAATATGAATAAATGTCCACTTCAAACAACAGTGTCTCACAAACATTTGATATAACAACATGATATCCATAAGATTATTTGGTTAAATTCATGCATGCGTGTTGAAGTAGCAATGGACTTATATGGGTTAAGACAACCTTGCGGACTTTTAGCTATCTAAATGCAACCTTGCAAAGTATTTTAGGTCAAAACCTTCCTGAGCATTTTTGCTCATAATATAAATTTACAAAAAACTGCTGTGAGAGCCTTTCAGCATATTTTGCCTATTCTAAATACCGGGTACGATGATTACTGATCCGATTAAACTTAAACGCGAAATTGCTTTTCTGGTTATTTCTAGTTATTTATATTTCATAGCTCTCGGGGTTTTTTTTAACTACAATATAGTGAAAAGTTTAATCCCTAGAAACGCCTTCACTTGTCCGTCTAAAATGGATTGTATATAGATCAGATTGTAATTGCGTTCAATTTCATTGACATGGAAATGAAAATACCAATCAAGGTTCTCCATATAAAACATAACACACTGTATCAATTTAGATCACTTTACGGTACGTAAGCAACAATCTCAAATTTCTCAGAAGACCTGAAATATGAAATATAAGACTATATATTAAGCTTCACTCCTAATCCATCTAGCAACCGTAGTAGAAAATGCCCTAGAGAAGCACTGCATTTAGTAAGGCATTTTTTCTGTTTAGTGTAAATTGTCTCGACAAGAAGTTGAATGTGAATAAAAATCTAAAATTACAATTTATTATGTCTGTAAACTATTTTTATCATTTTAAACAAAACACTCGATTGATCCTTGTTCATATTCTATTTCATTAATTGCTCAAACGCTTAAGCTGCAACCTCCTCCAAAGTTGATTGGCAAGTAATTTGATCACTTAAAATATAAATAGAAAATACTGTTTTATTTCGGAGCTATTTTCAATGTTAAAGTGTGCATAGTCATTTTTTATAGTCTCAGGTGACAAAAGTTACTTTTACGTAAACGTCTTACTTTAGATTTTGAGATTTAAAGTTGTTTGAAAATAAAATTATATTCATACATTTTTTCACTAATACAGAACTTGCAAAAGTAAACCCATTACATAACTATCGTCATTTAGATATGAATAATATACAATTCCATTTTGAGTCGTGTGGCGCCATTTGGCGCTAGCGGCTAAACATAACCATCCCCTAACCATCCCAACAGCGCACCACGTGGTTAGTAAGAGGTTGATGGCGTCCAAGAGCAAAGATGAATTAAAAGGTGAGCTAAAATCTCAATTGTTGTGAAAAAGCAGATATCGTTTTGGGCTTTGATCTCTATCTGACAGGGGACCCTCTTGAAAAGCAATGTTAGCTATATCATATTTATTTATTTGTTTATTTTGTATTGAATTGAACCTAGGATGTAGGTCTATTATTAATAAAATATAATATTTTTCCATGTAAAATATATAAACATCAACTCAAACAATCGCAAAAAGCAAAAGCAACAAAAACCTTTTATAAAAAAGTTTAATCAAAAAATCAAAAACGAAGGCCAAATAACTATTGGATAGCTTTTAACAGATAAAGTTGAACATTGACCTTTGACAGCTGAAGAAAAGTCGGACGTTGAGGACACTTCGTACTGATGGCTGGTTCAAGAATAAAAAGATAAAAAAGAATCACCCTTTCTCTTGACATTTGACCTCAAATAAAAGGTAAAACTAAACGATTACCATGAACACTCTTGATTGCATGTCCAAAACGAATAACTTGACACCTTATTAAACTTTGAAATTGGTAAAAAGTGAAAAATATGATTTTTCTTCACAGTTTTACCTTTGAAATCGAATAAAGTTGAAAATATACCCTTTCCCTTGACCATTAATCCGTAAGAAATGGTTGGACAAACACATCATATAATGAACACTTTTGATTGTTATTTCAAGACGAAGAATTTGGCACCTTAAGCGGTAAAATATGCCAACATTGAACATTTTACTTTTCAGTCCTACCTCCGTGACCCCATGGACCCCCTAATTTTTTCGCTCTTACAGAGTCTGTGGACAATGCCATGACAATTCATGTACCAGAGTTACATGCCATTAAATTATAATGTAAGTGAGTTAAAACATCAAAATTCTGACCCTGTAACCCGTAGTTGACCTTGAAGGGTCAGATGACATAAATAGGAGGTGACCCTAGTCCATGACTTAGTTTAATCAGTGTTGGTCATTGCATGTGTGAGATATAAGACATCAAAGTGTTGCCAGAAAGAAAAAGAAAGAAAGAAATATTTTTTTTTTCGCCTCAATCCAACATGAGAGCCCTGCTTTAGTCTGAATGATGTGAATGCCCGGCCATGTTTAAACAACATGAAACACATAACCAAGTACTTGTTCGTCTCTAGATTGGCGAATCGGAGATGTCATTTCAGAATAAACAAACTAAACGTGAAGATGTAAGGAAAAATACTGGGAAAATGTTATTTATATCTGACATTTGAAAGTTAACGCTGAAAAGTTTGTTTTGATTCTTACAAAGACAGAATACTCAATGTTTGAGTATACTTAGTGTTCAAGTTGTACGTAAGTATCTAATATATCAATATATGAAGTATACGTGACGGACATTTTTATCAAAGGTTATCAAAAGGTTTAAGCACTCAGGCTATTATGGCTATCAATAAGTGAAAAACTTCATCGAATTAAATTGATGTTAAAGATGGCCTACATTGCATATTATATAAATGTCACAGCATTTTTCAATTTAAATGAGGATTTTTCTTAAATATTGTATAAGAAGTACCGACAAACAAGCTCATTTGGAGTTTGGTAACTCTCCTTTAAATTGAAGTTCCATACATGTCCATTCCAATTGATTTTGACATGAAAACGCATCCATATATACTTATTCTGCAATGTAAATGTACTAAAATGTGTTTTTGTAAAACTATTTCACACCGTTTTTAATGCGACCTTCACGTACCATTACTCGATGCCACTCGGAAAGAAAAGACAAATAATAGGTAAAATACTTCGAGATCAGATTAATCACGCAGAAGGTTTTTAGGAAATCAATATTGACTTCGACATCTATGTCAACTTTGCCAGATTTAATAAAATGTCAAAATTTAATTTGAAAAGCGACAAGAAAACTCGAATGTAATCACATAAAATCTTATGTTCACCACATCAGTACCACTTCTAAAAAATTGAACTACATGCTTAGTTGAGGCAGGTGAGGTTGAATATGTTAACGTTTCTTATATAAATCAGGTTACACTTTAAGCGTGCCAGGAAAAGAGCTAGATTTCACTTCTTTTTCACCGACATAATTAATTTATAATAAAAGTACTCTGGTCTTTGAGGATATCTGCTTTTAAAAAGGTTCTTTAAGGCTCTTAATTTTCTTTTATTTAAAAAGATTCGTAAAGAATGATTTGTACATAGACAAACAGAGTCAAGTAAACATACCTTACGTACATAAACCATTATGATCATAGGTGGAAATAAATTGGTTCTAACTTTTCGAACTATTACATACATAATCAGCGTGATATTCAAATGAACTTATCTTCAAGGTTTGTCCATGTAGTAGCGACAAAATTAGTCAAAACTGATACCAAAATCATAAAAAAGACTCATGCACAAAATATATTAATACACAGTGACTTGCTCTTAATCAATCCTAATCAATCATTACTAGTCTCTGTCAATACAAAACCACCAATTCACAATGTTATGGAATACATGGGATATGTTCTAGATCTCGTAACAGAGACTGATTGCTCGATGCATACTTCAAGGTTTATAGAGTATAGCTCATTGAGTGTGAACTTGAAAAGAATTATCTTGTCAAACTTACTTTGGTGAAACATTGAAGGCAAAACATTAACTAACGTGCTAATATTCCGTCAGATGCCTTCTTAAATACCTGGAGCAAAGAAGAAACACGATCTAACGTATCAAATTTTATAAATAGCATTAAATGGGCTAATCCAGCATGCCATTTCTCAGCTTATTAAAAAAAATCTCTGCTTCTATCTGTTTTGGGAAGTACAGTCGCCACAAATGAGTTCACGATTCCTTTAAAGTAGAATCAAAACGCAAGATTGAACTTTACGTTTAATTGCATTTATGTTGAAATAAAAATAATAATCATGGCTTCCCATCTAGAAAATATCACACAGTATCAATTGAGATACTTTTACGGTTCATTAGCAGTAATCTTAAATTACTCTGAAGAGCTTTAATATGAAATATAAGACTATACGACTATGAGCTTTATTCCTAATCCATCTAGTCTAGGTGTAATACGAGATAACCCACCGTTTGGAATCAAAGTTTTGGGTTCATTTCATAAAAATATGTTCCGATAAAAGTTAAATATTTTTTTTACATCTAAACCAAAATCATTTGAAGGACACACTTTTTATCTATATTGTGTCTGTCATCAATACATTCATGTACAAAAATATTAATACACAGCCATTTTGTCTTAACTAAATCCTAATCAATCATTACTAGTCTCTTACACAATACCTGACCACCAGTTCACAATGTTGTAGAACACGGAGGATATCCTATGTATCTCGTTACATAGTCTGGTTGCTTGTTGCATACTTCAAGGTTTATAGAGCTTAAGCTAATAACCTTCACATTTAAAGGACAAGTAATTTGATCCATATTGAAGTAAAATAGTTTCTCCTCCAACCCTTCTAGCATCGGGTAATAAAATTGTCGTTCATGTCTTAAAACATCCTTTGTATTCACCATCAATACATTATGGTTTTAAGATAAATACCTCAAAAGATATAAGTGAACACTTAGTCTGACCCACAAAATCCATGTATGAGCCCTTAAAGTCCAACAATATTGATATACAGTGTGTCCCAGAATAAAGTTATCAAAATATCAACGCCATACAATTCATAAACCAAACCAAATTATTCCAGACAATGAAACTTAGTGACAATCATGCTTGATGTCTTGACTTGGTGTGGTACAAAAATAAAGAAAATCCATGCATTAGTTTTTTGGAAGTGAGCGTTTGAAGCTCCACAGGGATTTTGACACTTTTCCCAGTTTTGGTAAGTTGAACATTTCCACGGCGTTTTGCAGCATAACCATGTAACAAAGAACGTCATTATTACAGACATAATCATAATAAATCTTGTTCAATTATAAGTGTCTTTGTTTTCAAGATTATTTTAACCTAAATCTGGTTCCTTTTCATATGTAAAAAATCATTTGATATTTCGTATTAGGTGATCGTTCAGGAAAATCATTTAGCGGGCCATTTGAAAGCACGCTAAAGGGCTGATACCCTGGTAGTAGTGGTTGTAGGAATATGGTAATTCAAAGCAAACATATTCAGCCATATTTGTAAATCAAATTTGTAAATTTCAAACATATTCAGCCATATTTGTGAATCAAATTTATTTAAATATATTTGTGTGATCATAATAATAATTAAAGAGTCATGATCAAAAACTTTTGTTGAGGAAATAATTTACTTCTAAAAATAGCTCAATGGAATACGAATCTTACAGATATTTCCTCATGTTGAACAGGTTGTCATTAAAAAGAATGCCAACATCTATGATTGAAAGTGTTGACTCTGATACCCCTATACTAAGTTAACAGTATTCTATCAAATAAGTCTACAAAGCATGATACGCCACGAACCGATGAGGATTGATCTGATAAAGTAGCAATTTCTTTTCTTTTAGCTAGATTTCATAGCTCTCAATTCTCAAATATTACAACATTATGAAAAGTGTAATTCAGGTGTTCCAGTAAACGTAGCCCCCTCAGTGGAATCTGAGTCCGTCTTCCATAACGGAATAAGCGTGAGACCTGTTAGCCAATACTTTACTGAACAATCAGGAAAAAACGAATGAGGACTTACATATATACCTTATACATTTGAACACTTTCACCTGTCCTTTTAAAGTTGATCCTAACTCGAGATTGCAATTACGTTTAATTTTATTGACCTGAAAATCAAAATAGTATTAACGGCTTGCCATTTAAAAAATATCAATTTAGATCATTTCACGGCTCATAAGCAATAATCTTAAATTACTCAAAAGATCTTAACTTAAAATATAAAATATAAGATGAAGCTTTATTTCTAATCCATCTAGACTATAGAACCGTTATAAAATACCCTGGAGAAAATTTACGTTTAGTAAGGAAAACTTATTCATTATTGGGTCGATAAATGTACTGTAGTTGAAAGTCTAAGATTACACAAACCATGATAGTCGAGTATCTACAGGGGGTTTCCGGGCGAAACCAACTTTTTTAGCTTCGTTTGATGGTTCTTAAATACATTTGAGATTTTAACAAAATAAATTCCCCGATGCACTCGCGATATTCAAGATGGCGTCCAAAATGGCCGCCAAAATGTTATATTTTCAATGTAATAGTTTTAAAACAACTCATAAACCACTTTATGTCATACATTTTCATAGAGAAACTGCTTATGGAGCTGTAAGAACACATTCGGTTTAAAATAAGATCATATGCATGTTTTAAATTCAAAATGGCCGCCAAAATAGCATATTTTAACTGAAATTGCCAAAAATATCCAATACCAATTATCATAAATAATCAACAGTGAATGACATTTAGGGCTAAATCAAGATCAAGTGTGATGGTTCACCCCGAAAAGGGGGACTTTGCAGATGATACCAATTTTTAATTTTATAATTTCATCTGTTACAACATTTTCTAAACTTCAAAATGACACCTTATTTGTTGAAATCGATCAAGGCGATCACGTTTTACAACAGAAAATCTGCTGGAAATTCTTATTATTTCCTCTTTTTTTGCTGCCTATTTTCATCAATTTCTTGAAAAGTGTTCTGTCGAAAAGTCCCCCTTTTCGGGATGAGTCATCACATTTGTCCCCTGATTATGGTGTTAACATGTTTAAAATAAAATTCAAAATGGCACCAATACCAAGATTTAAAATGGTCGCCAAAATATGTTTTAGTGCGCAAAAATTGGTGAAAACGACTTTAAAACAGCATCAAAACAATTGATGGAATGTGGTTTTGAGAACTTACAACAGGTATATCTGTCCCCAAATTAGGTTGTTAACCTGTTTATAATCCAAGACGGCGTCCGTAATTGGGTCCAAAATGGCCGCCAAAATACATTTTCATGCACAAAAATGGGTCAAAGCAAAATTGAAACATCATCAAACACACTTTATGTTAAAACAATTGATATAAAATGACTTTGAGAGTGACAACAGATATATTTATCCCCGAATTAGTAGCTTAAAATTACAAATGGCACCTGTACTGAGATTCAAAATGGCCGCCAAACCAAAATTAGACGTGAAGCAAATTCAATTTTTATGTGGCCTTTTTGCAAAGTTAGTGAACACGCCTTTGCCTTACATCTCACATTTCATCATTAATACAGAATTGAATACAGAATTGACGTAGAAAAGGTAATCCCATTACATATCTATCGTTACTTAACTAAAATGGTTCTGACTGTTAGCATATAAATTTCTTATTCCTGACTTTTAAAGTAAATAGAAAAATTCCTTTGCTCCAGACGGAGACAAAACAGAATATTGATCAGGTATTACCTGTCAGTTTATCTTACGGTGAATCTACTAGTTTCTTTATTGCACAACAAATTCCCTCGGAGATATCAACTTCCTGAGAAATCTGATCAAGTTCCTAGATACAACAGACTTTGGAGTTCTCTTTTAAGTTCATAGTTCGTCAATTTGCATTACTAGACATATGGTAAGTCTGTATCACAAATTGAGTGCAGTGCAGTGTGCAGTGACAACGTAGCATCCCGGGGGGTTATTAGAATATATTTGTTCCCCCCCCCTTCCAGGGCGTAGCATAGGAAAGAGTTAAGCGTTGTTTGATTTAGTACGATAAAATCGCTAGAACTCTGGATACACTGCTACTTATTTTATGTTTCCAACTTTTAACACAATGCATGAACCATAGGCCTCCGTCACATATTACCGTATACAGCCAAAATGTACGAATAAAGTACACTGTTTCGGTCATTGAAATACATGTATATCGATTACCAAACCAGTGTACGTTATTCATACGTTTAGTGATGTGTGATAGAGCCCTTAGATTCATTTTACGAATTCAAGAAACGTATGAAGACGGCAAATAGTTCTATAGATTATGTCAGACACATCAAGATATTGACCTACGATTTTAGATTTTGTCATCCATTAAAATGCAGTCTTTATATGAAATAGATGCATATTTTGTAGGTTTGTAAGTTCCAAATTGTTCTATAAATTATGAAAGACGAAGCCATGACTTATTCAGGGTGTGCCAGAAAGAACTGGATTCACTTTCAATGACTTGATTCTCCATTCTATATAACAAAACTCTGAGATATTCTTTTCATGACGAATTTTCACCAGATAAATAAGAGAAGCAATCTGGAACAGGAGGCAAGGGCACAAATTCTTTCAACCGGGATATAGCAATATTCTCTTGAATACTACACAATCTGCTGCTGATCAAAAGAGCTTAGCACTCAAGGAAGGAAAGACTAGTGGGGAAAACAGTGGATATCGCCACTTGTGATCAATATGTCGTCAAGGATGATGAAAGCGTAAGTCATAACATAAGTCAATATATGACTTTGTCAAATTAAGACTGCATTTCTAAATTCAATATCAGAACCTACCTGCATGTAAACGGACGGGTGAAGAAGAATGAGTGATAGAGATATTAGCCTATTCTTTTATAAAGAAAAAAATAAATAGCTTTACCAAAAGATCATTAAAAAGATGAAATATTAAACATGTAATAACAAATAAACACCGTACCGTAAAACCTGAAAGTATGCCTAAATACATGAGGCCCATTATATACTAACATTAAATTTGAAGGGCAAAATAGTGGGCCTACTAGATACAAACATACACTTCCACGACCTGACAAAAATGCTTGAAGCTGAATAACAGCTATTGCATAGTTGCATATAATGAATAAATACCAGGGTGGTTCTATGCCAAGTAATTGTGATAATATTTAGTAGTATAATCAACTTCTAATTATAGCCTCGTCTCTAGAACTCTCATTTTGTCAACAGCAATCAAGATGACGTGATATGAGTACGACATTCTGTTTATTTATCCCGATAACGG
>JXSR01S014115.1:58763-72955 GCA_000969725.1 Ophiothrix spiculata | reverse complement strand
AGCGTTGGTTAAACTATGAACAACCCAATTGTTGGGTAAATAATATTAACCAACTGTTGGTGAAATTTTACCCAATATTTGGGTAATTAGCAACAACTTTTACCCAACAGTTAGGTAATTAGGCAACATTTTACGCAACGTTGGTAATTATTTACCCAGAAGTTAGGTTGTTCATAGTTGAACCAACGTTGGGTAAAATTATTTGCCCAACGTTCTAACAGTGCAGGTATCTCACAAACATTTAATGTAACAACAGGAATTTGTTAACATAATTTGTTAACTTTGATACATCATGCAAATACTATTTTCTTGGTATACCCACGAGATTATTTGGTTAAATTCATGCATGCGTGTTGAAGTGGCAATGGACTTATATGGGTTAAGACAACCTTACGGACTTTTAGCTATCTAAATGCAACCTTGCAAAGTATTTTAGGTCTAAACCTTCCTGAGTCTTTTTTGTTGTTCACCTCATAAATTTAAAAAATACTAAGAGCGCGTTTTCAGCATATTAAACTTGGTATATATTAGGTAATCAAGACCAGTGTTATATTTTCCTCGGATAATTACACTAGACCAGCTTTCTAAAAATGTTTACCGATTAGATCCGAATAAACTTCAACGACTGATTTTGTAGCTCTCATTTTTTAAAGACTATACAATTTTGAAAAGGTAAATCCCCAGAAACGCCTTCACTTGTCCGTCTAAATTGGATTCTATAGATCAGGTTGCAATTACGTTCAATTTCATTGACATGGAAATGAAAATACCAATCAAGGCTCTCCATATAAAACATAACACACTGTATCAATTTAGATCACTTTACTGTACGTAAGCAACAATCTCAAATTACTCAGAAGATCTTAAATATGAAATATAAAACTATATATTAAGCTTCATTCCTAATCCATCTAGCAACCGTTGTAGAAATGCCCTAGAGAAGCACTACGTTTAGTAAGGCAACTTTTCTGTTTAGTGTACAAACTGTCTCGACAAGACGTTGAGTGTGAATAAAAATCTAAAATTACAATTTACTATGTCTGTAAATCATTTTTTTTTTATCATTTTAAATAAAACACTCGATTTTTAAATGTTCCCTTTCTATTTCATTAATTGCTCAAACGATTAAGCTACTACCTCCTCCAAAGTTGATTGGCAAGTAATTTGATCACTTAAAATATAAATAGGAAATATTGTTTTATTACGGAGCAGTTTTCAATCTCAAAGTATGCATAGTCATTTTGTATAGTCTCTGGTGACAAAAGTTACTTTTACGTAAACATCTTACATTAGATTTTGAGATTAAAGTTGTTTGAAAATAAAATTATATTCATACATTTCTTCACTAATACAGAACTTGCATAGAAAAGTAAACTCATTACATAACTATCGTTATTTAGATGTGAATAATATACAATTCCATTTTGAGTCATCTGGCGCCATTTGGCGCTAGCAGCTAAACATAGCCATCCCCTAGCCATCCCCAACAGTGACCCACGTGGTAAGTAAGAAGTTGATGACGTCCAAGAGCAAAGATGAATTAAAGCATCCACCTAAGGTGAGCTAAAATCTCAATTGTTGTGAAAAAGCAGAAGCTGTTAATATCGTTATTGGCTTTGATCTCCATCTGACAGGGGACCCTCTTGGAAAGCAGTGCTAGCTATATCATATTTATTTATTTATTCATTTTGTATTGAATTGAACCTAGGATGTAGGTCTATTATTAATAAAATCATATATTTTTCCATGTAAAACATCAACTCAAACAATCGCGAAAAAAGCAACAGCAAAAACTAACTTTAAAAAGTTTAATTAACAAATCAAAAACGGAAGCCAAATAACTATTGGATAGCTTTAACAGATAAAGTTGAACATTGACTTTTGACCGCGGAAGAAAAGTCACTTCTGATGGCTGGTTCAATTGACAAGGAGAAAAGATTTTAAAAAAAAAAAGGAATCGCCCTTTCACTTGACATTTGACCTCAAATAAAAGGTCAAACTGAACGATTACCATGAGCACTCTTGATTGCATATCCAAAACGAATAATTTGATACCTTATCAAACTTTGAAATTGGTAGAAAGTGAAAAATATGATCTTTCTTGTTGACCGTTAACCAATGAGAAACGGTTTGGCGTTACCATATACGATGATCGTTGATTGCCGGTGTAATGTAAGAGAAACAATTTGATAGCTATACCTTTGAAATCCGATAAAGTTAAAAATATACTTTTTCCCTTGACCATTAACCCGTAAGAACTAGTTGGACAATCACTTCATAATGAACACTTTTGATTGTTGTTTCAAGACGAATAATTTGAAAACTTAAATGTTAAAATATGCAAAATTGAAAAAAAAAATTTTTTAATCTTAACTCCGTGATTTCCATGGACCCCTATTGTTTCGCTTTTTCAAGTCTGCGATAAATGCCGGACAATTCATATACCAGAGTTACGTGACAGTAAATAGTATGTACCGTAAATGAGTTAAATCCTCAAAATTCTGACCATGTAACCCCTATATGTGACCTTGAAGGGTCAGATGACATAAATAGGAGGTGACCCTGGTTTAATCAGTGTTGGAAATTGCATGTGAGAGATATAAGACATCAAAGTGTTGCCACAAGGAAGAAGAAAGAAAGAAACATTTTTTTATTTTCGCCTCAATCCAACATGAGAGATCGCCCTGTTTTAGTCTGAATGATGTGAATGCCCGGCCATGTTTAAACAACATGAAACACATAGAAGTACTTGTTCGTCTCTAGATTGGCGTTGTCATTTCAGAATAAACAAACTCAACGTGAAGATATAAGGAAAAATACCGGGGAAATGTTATTTATATCTGACATTTGTAAGTTAACGCTGAAAAGTTTGTTTTGATTCTTACTATTCTTAACTAAGACAGCATACTCAATGTTTGAGTATACTTAATGTTCAGATTGTAAGTATCTAATATATCAATATATGAAGTATATGTGATGGAAATTTTTATCAAAGGTTATTAAAAGGTTAAAGCACTCAGGCTATTATCGCTATCAATAATTTGAAAACTTCGCCAAACGTAAATTGATGTTAAAAATGGTCTACTCTGCATATGTAAATATCACAGCATTTTTCAATTTAAATGATGTTTTGTTCTTAAATATTGTATAACTGATGTTCATCAAGAAATACCGATAAAAAGAAATCTCATTTGAAGTTTGTAATAGTATCTATAGTTAAATATCATTCTAAAATATTTTTGTGAAAGACACCCCTCTTAGTCGAAATTCCTTACATATAGTATTCATTTAAATTGCTTTTGTTATGAAAACGCGTTCATATATACTTATTCTCCAATGTAAATGTACTATGTTCTCTGAAAAAGTGTTTTTGTAAAACTATTTCACACCGTTTTGATGCGACCTTCACGTATCATTACTCTATGCCTCTCGGAAAGTAAACACAAAGAAAATAGATAAAATACTTCGAGATCAGATTAATCACGCAGAAGGTTTTTAGGAAATCTATATTGACTTCGACATCTATGTCAACTTTGCCAGATTTAATAAAATGTCAAAATTTAATTTGAAAAGCGACAAGAAAACTCGAATGTAATCACATAAAATCTTGATCAGTACCACTTCTAAAAAATTGAACTACATGCTTAGTTGAGGCAGGTGAGGTTGAATATGTTAACGTTTCTTATATAAATCAGGTTACACTTTAAGCACATGAGCGTGCCAGGAAAAGACCTAGATTTCACTTCTTTTTCACCGATTTCACCGACATAATTAATTTAAAATAAAAGTACTCTGGGCTTTGAGGATATCTGCTTTTAAAGGGTTTCTTTAAGGCTCTTAATTTTCTTTTATTCAAAAAAATTCGTAAATAATGATTTGTACATAGACATAACAGAGTCAAGTAAACATACCTTACGTACATAAACCATTATGATCATAGGTGGAAATAAATTGGTTCTAACTTTTCGAACTATTACATGTATAATCAGGGTGAATATTCAAATGAACTTATCTTCAAGGTTTGTCCATGTAGTAGCGACAAAATTAGTCAAAACTGATACCAAAATCATAAAAAAGACTCATGCACAAAATATATTAATACGCAGTGACTTGCTCTTAATCAATCCTAATCAATCATTACTAGTCTCTGTCAATACAAAACCACCAATTCACAATGTTATGGAATACATGGGATATGTTCTTGATCTCGTAACAGAGTCTGATTGCTTCATGCATACTTCAAGGTTTATAGAGTATAGCTCATTGAGTGACATGAAAAGAATTCTCATATCAAAACTTACTTTGGTTAAACATTAAAGGCAAATTATTAACTAACGTGCTACTAGTAATATTCCGTCAGATGCCTTCTTAAACACCTGGAGCAAAGAAGAAACTCAATCTAACGTATCAAATTTTACAAATAGCATTAAATGGGCTAATCCAGTAAGCCATTTCTCAGCATATTAAAAATCTCTCTGCTTTTATCTGTTTTGAGAGGTACAGTTGCCAGAAATGAGTTCACGAGTCCTCTCAAGTAGAATCCAAAAGCAAGATTGAACTTTACGTTCAATTGCATTGATGTTGAAATAAAAATAATAATCATGGCTTCCCATCTAGAAAATATCACACAGTATCAATTGAGATACTTTTACGGTTCATTAACAGTAATCTAAAATTACTCTGAAGAGTTTAAATATGAAATATAAGACTATTCGACTATGTTCTTTATTCCTAATCCATCTAGTCTAGGTGTAATACGAGACAAACCACGTTTTGGAATCAAAGTTTTGGGTTCGTTTCATAAAGATATGTTCCGATAAAATTTAAATGAATTTTTTACATCTAAACCAAATCATTTGAAGGACGTATACGTTTGATCTACATTGTGTCTGTCATCAATACATTTCTATACTCAATAATCTGAAAGTAGGCATCAAGCAGCTGATTTACGCACATACACCAATTGTAGTAGACAATAAAATTAGCCCAAATTAATACCAAAATCATGACAGATTCATGTACAAAAATATTAATACGCAGCGATTTGGTCTTAATCAAATCCTAATCAATCATTATTAGTCTCTTACACAATACCTGACCACCAGTTCACAATGTTGTAGAATACAGAGGATATCCTATGTATCTCGTTACATAGTCTGGTTGCTTGTTGCATACTTCAAGGTTTATAGAGTTTAAGCTAATAACCTTCACATTTAAAGGACAAGTAATTTGATCCATATTGAAGTAAAATAGTTTCTCCTCCAAACCTTCTAGCATCGGGTAATAAAATTGTCGTTCATGTCTTAAAACATCCTTTGTATTCATCATCAACACATTAGGATTTTAAGATAAATACCTAAAAAGATATAAGTGACACTTAGTCTGACCCACAAAATCCATGTATGAGCCCTTAAAGTCCAACAATATTGATATACAGTGTGTCCCGGAATAAAGTTATCAAGATTTCAACGCCACACAATTCATAAACCAAAATATTCCAGACAATGAAACTTAGTGACATTCATACTTGATGTCTTGACTTGCTGTGGTGCAAAAATAAAGAAAATCCATGCATTTGTTTATTTGGAAGTGAGCGTTTGAAGCTCCACAGGGATTTTGATACTTTTCCCACTTTTGGTAAGTTGAAAATTTCCACGGCGATTTGCAGCATAACCATGTAACAAAGAACGTCATTATTACAGACATAATCATACTAGTAATTGTTATAAGTGTGTTTGTTTTCAAGATTATTTTAACCAAAATCTGGTTCCTTTTCATATGTAAAATTATTCAATATATTTTATTAGGTGATAATTCAGGAAAATCATTTAGCGGGCCATTTGAAAGCACGCTAAAGGGCTGGTACCCTGGTGGCAGTGGTTGTAGGAAGCAAGCATAACACCTCATTTGTCAACGGAGAAAAGAGTATCATGAATGACCAATACCTGGAAAGTGCAGGTATCATTGAAACAATGGAAAGATTTATTTAACATTTCCAGGAGCCAGATATCATCATCGCACGAGTAGCCCATATTAAAAATGTCACAAAATATTTAGCTTATGGTATCAGATGACAGAAGGAACTGCAAAAAAGAAGCGTTTGGACGCCAAGGTAGAAGCTGAGTAAACATTTAGCTAAACCTTTACTAAGACCACAAGGCATCATCAAGGAGAAACAACATGCGAAACAAAACAGAAATGTTGGTAAAGATGACATCCTTGCTCGCATACTTCAGCTACGAATTACCGCTGGATTTTACGATTTTTCCAAACTGGGAAAAATATCCCAAATTGCTCTGAAGCTTCAAATGCTCACTTCTAGCTAGAAAATTAGGGAATGGATTTTCTTCATTTTTGCACCAAAGTAAATGGAGACATCAAGCATGATTGTCACCAACTTTAATTGTCTAGGATAATTTTAGTTTTTGAATTATGTGGCATTAAAATCTTGATAACTTCATTCAAGGACACACTGTATATATGAAAAATATGCAATATCAGGTAAATATTGACCCCAAATTTGACATCAACACCATTACCGTTGTTTTACCGCTACTGTTTGAAATTTTGATCTCAGTTTTTAATTCTTCACATAGGCTAATACACACAATACTGAATAAATGGCGTCACTCTTCTCTCACTAAATTCAACGCCTAAAAACGTTTGCATTATAAATTCGTAGGATTTAAATCTGTTATTTCTTAGATAATTTGTCATTAGTAAAGAAATGGCGTAGAAAAGGTAATCCCATTACATATCTTGCGTTTTTTAACTGAATCGGTTTTGACTGCTTGTGTTTAAATTTCTAATTCCTAACTCTTAAAGTAAATACAAAATTCCTTTATCCCAGACGGAGGAAAAACATAATATGGATCAGGTATTACCTGTCGGTTTATCTTACGGTGAATTTACAACACGCTTTATTGCACAATAAACTCCCTCGGAGAGATATCAACTTCCTGAGAAAGACGATCACGTCTCTAGATGCAACAGACTTTAAGTTGTGTCTATGGCCTTGCGCCATGAATTGAGGCGTGTGAATGGCTGGAGGCGTTACAGTTTTCGGTAAACCCTTAAAGAGCCGGGGCAGAACCAGCCCCTCTCGGCTGTGAGATGGGTCAAAATAGCCAGACTCTTTTAGGGTTAAAACAATACTAACATCTATGATTGAGAGTGTTGAATCTGATTACTCCATACTACGTTAACATACTACCATCAAATAATTCTACAAAGCATGATACGCCACCAACCGATGATGATTGATCTGATAAAGTAGTAAGTTCTTTTCTTTTTTGCTAGATTTCATAGCTCTCAATTTTCAAATATTATAACATTATGAAAAGTGTAAATTCCGGTGTTCCAGTAAGTTCGTCTTCCACAGACCATAACGGAATAAGTGTGAGACTTGTTAGCTAATACTTTACTGAACAACCCGAAAAATAAGAATGGAGGACTCACATATGTACATACTACATTTGAACACTTTCACCTGTCCTTATAAAGTTGATCCTAATTCGAAATTGCAATTACGTTTAATTTCATTGACCTGGAAATCAAAATAATATTCACGGCTCGCCAAATAAAAATATCCCACAGTATCAATTTAGATCCAGTATCAATTTAGATCATTTCACGGTTCGTAAGTAACAATCTTAATATTACTCAAAATTTACTAACTATAAGCAACAATTTTAAATTACTCAAAAGATCTTAAATAAATATAAAATATAAGATTAAGCTTTATTCCTAATCCATCTAGACTAGAACTGTTGTAAAAATACCCTGGAGAAAATCTACGTTTAGTAAGGAAAACTTATTCATTATTGTCTCGATAAATGTAGATGAAAGTCTAAGATTACACAAACCATGATAGTCGAGTATCTACAGTGGGTTTCCGGGCACCCCCACAGGACTCTACCAAACCAACTTTTTTTGATGGTTCTTAAACACATTTGAGATTTTAACAAAATAAATTCCCCGATGCACTCGCGATATTCAAGATGGAAAATGGCCGTCAAAATGTTGTATTTTCAATGTAATAGTTTTAAAACAACTCATAAACCACTTTATGTCATACATTTTCATAGGGAAACTGTTTCTGGAGCTGTAAGAACACATTTAGTTTAAAATAAGATCATATGCATGTTTCAAATTCAAAATGGCCGCCAAAATAGCATATTTTAACTGAAATAGCCAAAAGTATTATGTCGCAAAGTCCCCCTTTTCGGGGTGAGTCATCACATTTGTCCCCTGATTACGGTGTTAACATGTTTAAAATAAAATGGCACCAATACCAAGATTTAAAATGGCCGCCAAAATATGTTTTAGTGCTTTATGTTTACAATAATTGATGGAATGTGGTTTTGAGAATTACAACAGGTATATCTGTCCCCAAATTAGGTTGTTAACCTGTTTAAAATCCAAGACGGTGTCCGTAATTGGGTCCAAAATGGCCGCCAAAATACATTTTCATGCACAAAAATGGGTCAAAGCAAAATTCAATCAGCATCAAACACACTTTATGTTAAAAGCATTTGATATAAAATGACTTTGAGAGTTAAAACAGATATATTTGTTTTTTAAAAAAGCTTAAAATTACAAATGGTACCTGTACTGAGATCCAAAATGGCCGGCAAACCACAATTAGTCATGAAGCAAATTCAATCTTTATGTGGCCTTTTTGCAAAGTAAGTGAACACGTCTTTGCCTTACATCTCAGATTTCATCATTAATACAGAATTGACGTAGAAAAGGTAATCCCATTACATATCTATCGTTACTTAACTAAAATGGTTCTGACTGTTTGCATATACATTTCTTATTCCTGACTTTTAAAGTAAATAGAAAAATTCCTTTGCTCTAGACGGAGACAAAACAGAATATTGATCAGGTATTACCTGTCAGTTTATCTTACGGTGAATCTACAACTTTCTTTATTGCACAACGAATTCCCACGCAGATATCAACTTCCTGAGAAATCTGATCAAGTTCCTAGATACAACAGACTTTGGAGTTCTCTTTTAAGTTCATAGTTCGTCAATTTGCATTACTAGACATATGGTAAGTCTGTATCACAAATTGAGTGCAGTGCAGTGAGCAGTGACAACGTAGCATCCCGGGGGTTCTTATATACACTCCCGGTCAAAAGTGTTTACGCGGCCGTTACATCAGACATATCCGCCTTGTTTATATAAAATTATCCATTATTTTTGTTAAAATCCTGTTCTCGTACATGCTATATTTATCTAACATTATTAAATTGAACTCTCATGCAATTTTTGACCTTCCGTAACCACTGAAATATATAATTTTCTAAACCTTAACAAAACCGCACGTAAAATTCCCATAGAGCTGAACCTACCTAACTATTCATAAGCTATTTCCCCCCATGTAAAGCTATAGGAGATTCTCAGAAATTTACACAAATGCGTAGTAATTTATCTAGACTTTTTATTTATGCGCAAATGAAAGGAATTGGTTCCAGAAATTCAAGACTGCTAATTTATGCCAATAGCATGATAATAAAAAGACTCAATTTGTTTTAATCGCCTTGATATATCAAGGTTTGATTTTGGTAAACACATAGTTAACGAATCATTGAGTATCAGCCAAAGACTTAAAGTCATATTAAAGGGCCTCTTATCATTCATACAAGACAGCAATAGGTATTTCCACCACCATAACTATTGGTATGAACATGATGAAGGTCATCTAATTGATATTACTCGAATGTATTGCTGGTTACTGAGCCATGTATGAGCATGACCAAGCAAGTGTGAATGACCAAGCTCTCATTCCAACCTATGAACATCATAGCAAAAACACGCCAAGAGCTGACAGATTTACCTGCATGTCCATCACACCTTCTAAATGTATAAATAGTGCCCTGAATTCAATGGTTCCCGGTAATTTATCTATTCATCTTCTTTAAATCAAACTTTTGCTTCCAAAACAAACAGAAACAACAGCTAGATATAGCTTTAAAAATAATCTTGTTCATGCTTTTCAAACGTTTAAATATATACAGAACCAATTCATTTCATTTGCGCATAAACGAAAAGTCTAAATAAATTACTGCGCATTTGTGTAAAATTCCACGTATAAAAGATGCAAAAATCTCCTATAGCTTTACATGGGGAAAAGTAGCCTATGAATAATTAAGTAGGTTTAGCTCAATTGATTTTTACGTGTGGGTTTGACACGGTTTAGAAAATAATTTCAGTGGTTACGGAAGGTCAAAAATCGCAAGAAAAATTGTGTATTATTGTTAGATAAATAAAGCATGTACATAAACAGGATTTTCAAGAATATAAAGGATAATTTGACATAAACAAGGCGATTATGTCTGATGTAACAACCGCGCAAACACTTTTGACCGGGAGTGTATTTGTACTGGGATGCATAATTGAAGTAGACTTCAGACTTTTGACCATCTTTATACCTCGAAAAGCGTGATTTTCGATTCATCTCAATACCATTTTTCTAGAAAAACACACTATTTAGGGCAAATATGGTGCTTTATGTGCCACATATTCCAAAATACACCGATTTTGCAAATTGGGCGCAAAACGAAAACGAAAACCTACCCATCAATATACGAAAATGCACCCCAAAACCTTTGAGCACCCCTGTATATCATTTGTCAGTAAGACCCCCCCCCCCCCTTCCCGGGCGTAGCATGGGAAAGAGTTAAGCGTTGTTTGATTTAGTACGATAAAATCGCTAGAACTCTGGATACACTGCAAGCTACTAATTTTGTGTTTCCAACTTTTAACACAATGCATGAACCTTATGGCTCCGTCACATATTACCGTATACAGCCAAAATGTACGAATAGCGTACACTGTTTCGGTCATTGTAATACATGTATATCGTTTACCAAACCAGTGTACGTTATTCATACGTTTAGTGATGTGTGATAGAGCCCTTAGATTCATTTAACGAATTCAAGAAACGTATAAAGACAGCAAATAGTTCTATAAATTATGTTAGACACATCAAGATATTGACTTACGATTTTAGATTTTGTCATCCATTAAAATGCAGTCTTTATATGAAATAGATGTATATTTTTTGTAGGTTTATAAGTTCCAAATTGTTCTATAAATTATGAAAGACGAAGCCATGCCTTATACAGGGTGTCCCAGAAAGAACTTGATTCACTTCTAATGCCTTTCCATTTTATACAAATCTCTGAGATATTCTTTTCATGACGAATTTTCACCAGATAAATAAGAGAAGCAATCTGGAACAGGAGGCGAGGGCACAACACTTTCACCGCAATATAGGGTCGTATTCTTTTGAACACTACACGATCTGCTGCTGAACAAAAGAGCTTAGCACTCATCAATAAGGAACATTAGGGGGGAAGCAGTGGCTATAGCCACTTGGGATCAATATGTCGTCAAGAATGATGAAAGCGTAAGTCATAATATAAGTCAATATATGACTTTGTCAAATTAAGACTGCATTTCCAAATTCAAAATCTGAACCTATCTGAAAGTGCATGTAAACTGACGGCTGAAGAAGAATGAGTGATAGAGATATTAGCCTATTCTTTTATAAAGAAAAAAACTTTTTAAAAAAGTAGCTTCGAAAAATGCAATCAATTAAATAGCTTTACCAAAAGATCATTAAACAGATGAAATATTAACATGTAATTAACACATAAATACCGTACCGTAAAACCTGAAAGTGTGTCTGAATACATGAGAAAGGCCCGTATACACATTAAATTTGATTCATGGCAAACTAGTACTAGATGCAAACATATACTTCCACGACCTGACAAAAATGCTTGAAGCTGATTAACAGTTATTGCATAGTTGCATATAATGAATAAATACCAGGGTGATTCTATGCCAGGTAATTGTGATAATATTTAGTAGTATAATCAACTTCATTTGCTACACATTTTATATTTCCCATTTCCATGAAATCTTGTTTCACCATGTAAAATCCTAAATCCAATTTTTACCATTCGCACCTCAAATGACAAGGAAAACAGAATTCGCAAATTATTTTGCATCCATTTCTCAAGTCATTCTCTAAAACGCATTTTTTTCTAATTATAGCCTCGTCTCTAGAACTCTTATTTTGTCAACAGCAATCAAGATGACGTGATATGAGTAGGACATTCTGTTTATTTATTCCGATAAGAGAGTTAATTTGGACACGTTGTGAATGAAACTAATACTATTTAAATATTTAAGCATAATGTGTTGACAAGTCCACTTCAAAACGGCCATTAATGTCATATCTTGTCAATTGTATTGACACTGTTTGTCCTGTAAGCTAACGTTATAATGATTAAACAAACAACAACGAGCAAAATCAGCAGTCTTTAAGTTTTTGCGTAGTTTTCCATATTAACAAAAATTAAAGGTGTAGGCGCCCATTTAAACATGTGTATAATTTAATTTTATTTAGTTTGTCTCTGAAATGCATTTTGTGAGGTTTAACTCACCCTATAAAAGGTTGTTTTGACTCTATACCAAAAAATGAGTTTATTTGTACTGATAGTGTATATTGTACAAGCATTCCTGAAGATGATTCTACAGTGCATTCAAAGTTTAAATTCAAAATTCGTATCCCGAAGTTAAAAACGTTATGCAAATGAAAAAAAGAGCGAGCTATGTAAATATCAACGTCGCAGGAACGAAATCCGTTAATTAGATACTAGTAAATGCACATTCTGTCACATGCTGGAATATTAATCAAATCAGATTTAACCTTAAGCAAATAAGAGTATTTGCATTGAATGCAAATGAAAACAATGCCAAAAGAAATAATTCATACATTTTTGATTAAAATGATTCTCGGCACAAATCTGTTTTTCAGAAGTAGACCTCTGACAAAGATATATATATTGATGCGATATCAGGCTTGGCACCATTTTCATTCTGCTATGGTGGAGTTCAAATTAGGAGTATTCATTTTTTTAACGATGATGCATCAAATTTTGCCGTGATGAGTGAATACCGATTATACAATTTCATATTCAATTTCTAAATTTGTTAAGGCTTGTTTTTTTTTTTAATTCACCACTTAGCAGTGGGGTCATACGGAAAGTTTTAAACCAATCTTCGGGATCATGACAAGTATATGATTACAATTTCACAAAATGAAAACGTTCAAGGGAAATAATTCTTGATTAGACGTGAAACAATAAGTCAAGTTTTGTCAAGCGATTGATCGCTCCTTTGCTACAAATTTTGTATTTCTTTTTTACCATAAAATTAAGTTTTACCATTTAAAATCGTAACTCCATTTCTTTCATTCTTATATCAAATAAATGTGTTTCTTTAGGAGCACCTCTAAAACTCTTTAAGGCACTTCCAAATATGCAAATGAGTAAATAACCATAAGTCATTATTCATCCTAAAATTCCTTGCTATTCAGATTCAGACATTTTTGATTAAAATGATTCTCGGCTCTTTTGTAAAAATTAATATATAAGATCTGACGCTAATGTCACGTTTTTTACTTGCCAATTCCAAAATTATTGCAGGATGTATGATTACGGTTATCACTAAACACAATATTGCATGGAATTGAGTCAGTGAAATAATTATGCCCACATGCAATTTTGCGTCGTATGATAAACACCATTCCAAATTAAATAACGGTCATGCACGATAAACATTAATCGAGCTTCGCCTCCGGTATAACCTCTTCTTCATGAAGGACATTAACTCACTTTACATTAAATTTTGTCTGGAGGTTGCAATTTGATGCATTACTTTCCAACAAATATTCCATTCGTGTGGAAGAAAGTAAATCGTGGGTTTCGATTATTGTTTCTTGTGGCGTGTTCACACATGAGCATTCAGTCATGACACTTTTACATAAGGTCACATGTTGATCCCTTATTGACGAAAAAACAGGTAGGGTTTAGACCAGGGTACCGGGTGTAATTGTGCACAGCAGATTCATATATATACTTAGAAGAATCATGGAATATTTTCGAAATCAACAACTCTTGACAGTCACCTTTGTGGATTTCAAGAAGGCATTTGACTCAATCCTACTTCACTACGGTATGCCTTGGAAATTTTGTATACAAATCCCAGCAGTGGAGTAATGGTTGTTGCACACTGTTATACTGTTGGGCAATTATTTAGCGTTGGTTAAACTATGAACAACCCAATTGTTGGGTAAATAATATTAACCAACTGTTGGTGAAATTTTAC
>JXSR01S014115.1:12642-34538 GCA_000969725.1 Ophiothrix spiculata | reverse complement strand
CCTCAATATCAGTTTGTTTTGTTTTTTATTATGTTGATAATGTTTTGATGTCTATGTAATTTTATGATATTGGAATAAACTTGATATGATATGATATGATATGATAATATCAACATACCGGGAGTGAAATCAGTTTATAAAAGCTTCTTAATAAATATAAATCCTGAAGTATCAATCATATATACTCAACCCTTAAGGATATTACAAAATTGCAATTGCCAAAAATAACAAATTTAATCTCTCCTAGAGAAAAGATTTTGATTATCAGATAAACACCTTTGATTCAAATTATTCTGAGGCAAAATATCTGAAATTCCAACCTTTCTAAAAGGTTAAAATCTCAGATAAAGCCTCTGTGACAAAGCATGGCATATTCGACTTTACTTACAGGGTGTGTCTGATTGGAATCACCAATTACCATACCACAAGATTGGTGGTGTATGGAACAGAACCAGTTTATGCAAAGGCAGTATGATAAAACAGAATACTTTGGATAAAACAATATTCCAGATTTAAGATTTGTCATGAATGCACGATAGAATTAATCAAACTTCGCCTCCAGAATAACTTTAATCTTTATGAAGGACTTTCAAGTCACTTTAAATTTGATTTTTTCAGGAGAATTCAATTTGATGCATTTCTTTTTAAATCTTCAAGTATTGTTTCTTGTCACTAGGAGTAAACATTTTCTTTTAAATATTTCGATTTTTTTATTGGAAACTTTTGTATTTTTGTATATTTAATTATATATCAATTATTTTATTATGCTTTCAAGAATGTGTCAAAAATGACCTTTACATCTTAACAGTCCACTATTGTGCAATTGATATCATGATATGCACTTTACATTGATCCCATGGTAAGATGTCTCATTTAACAAGTTCTCATTCAAAAGGTGAACAATGTAATGGTAAAAATAAGCCAACAAGTTACGTTCTTGACACGTTGATACTTTCGACCCAATTTGAAATTGATATGTGATTCAAAAGGAATTATATGACATAATGTAGATCTCTGATTACGACGTTGTAGTTAAAATTATCAAGGCCAAGTACAGGACAAAAATTATGGGTCTCAGTTATATCATGCACACATTGCTTCATAAAAATATTAAAACGTTTTACATTTGATGCTTTATCAACGCAGTTGGGAATTTTATGCGTGATAACTTATAATTCCGTCAATTAATCTCGGCATATTTGCTAAAATGTGTAGGTTGATCTAATGTAACAGCAGAATATGTTCGACATGTTTGGATTCGCACTCTGCATTTCAAAACTAGGCACCATTGTACAAACTAAAATTTACAAAATCAAAATGCCTTTCAAGGAAATAATTCGATATTGCATTTATTTCAGTTTTGTTGATGTGGAAATAAAGATTATAATCATAGTTTTAAAAAATATAGAATATCATGAATTGTATAAATTTAATTTAAAATATAATTATGAATTGCAGGCATCAATCTCAAATTACTAAGACTTAGTGATTTCAAAAAATGAAGAATAAAACTATAAAATGAAAAAAATGCAAAAAATCTGCATTCCAAAATTTATATAGACCAACTACTATTGCAGGAAAACCCTTTAGCCTAAATTAAATTCTGTCTTTTGTAAATTTTTTCTTGACAATGTATTTAAATGACTCTTTGTAAACCACCAATGATGATTGCTTTTGATCGACAAAAATACCTTGTTTTAAATACAGTTTCTCGAGTCTCAGGCCACGCAAACAGGCAATATAGTAATTAAGTCAAATCTCAAATATCGCGGTCTTTAATACCCAGACATTACTTTACATTTGACGCCATCATCATTTATCTATCATTACTCATAATTTGAGTTTATTGATGGTCTTTGGCTATGGTAAAATTTAACATATTATTTTCTGCTGCAAACGTTTCAAAAGACTGAAGAAGTAATATAATCTTGAAATGTGATCAAGTTTCATTAATAGTAATACCAATGATGTTAAAATACAACAAACTGAATTTGACAGATTGCGCATTGGAAATAGTATCTACGGTGTGTTTACAAATGATATCAAAATAAAACATGATCTTGTTATAACGTGCGTGTTCATATCTCTGCACTTAATTAAGTAATAATACATACAGTGCAAGTGATTGCCAGAATGTTACAAAGTCATTGTTGAAAAAAATATTTTAGGTTTGATTATGAACCCTGAAAGCCAAGTACTACACATTGTTATGGTCAAATATTTAAAATGACCGAGGCCAAAATCTCCTCGCGGGTTCTTAAATAAAACAAATAAATACACTGTATATAAAACTTTTAAAATAATTCAGATTTACATAACAACATACATTAAACATAAAGGTATATTATGAAGGGTTTTTTTTCCAATTTCGTCAAAAACGATTCTCATGGATAGGGTTACTATTGCATACTGGCATTCGATTGTTTGTATTGGAGATTCCCTGTCATTGTATGATACTATATTGGGCAACACTTAACGGACGATAGTTAATACTATTTCAAATATTTGTTACTGGTGTGTTGATAAACCTTCTCCCAATAGTCCGTATCTGGTAAAACATTGTCAATAGTACAGCAACACAATGCACTGAAAACTAATCAACGAAAATGACCGATTTTCGATATCACACAAGACTAGACAATTTAGAGAACGTACAGCGGAAAAACGGTTTTGCAAGAGAATTGTGGAAAATGTTAAATACATACGTCATAGATTGCATTATACAATTCATGTTTTTAAATAGCATGTCGTGGGTGTCATTATAAGAACTTGTTGTTCAATTGTTTCAGTTTACTAAAATATCAAAATTATTCTTTCATAATGTCCATGCTGAGGATGTTAAACACATCTTTTTATACAAGTTCATGTCACCGGCGAACTACTTGAAACGTGTGTTTCTAAATTGGTTTAACAACACGGAGACGAACCTTTCCAAATCTGATTGCTTCAATTGCCAGAAAAGAAGCTGCCAGAGTTTTCTAGGAATTTATAATATGCTAACTCAAATAATACTTATCATGCTTATGGCATTTTTTTGTTAAGCTGACCAGCCTGACCTGCCGAAAATTAATGAAGGTCACTATACAATTTGCTATAATAAATGGTATTCTTACATTTAAATGCTATAATTAAAAAAAATATAATTGAGATTGACATCGAGGTCAAAAAACTCCAATAAATCATTACGTGTAATAACGTGACCAAATAATATCAACTTATGAGACGTTACGATAAAGATTTTTTGAATATACAAACGCAAAAAAGCAATAAAATGTGCCGAAATGCATGATATGCACACAGAAAAAAGTTGTGTTAAAAAGTGAACACGGTTAACAGGTTGGGTTAAATTTTGCACAATATTGGGTAAAATTTGACCCAATGTTGGGTAAAACGTGTACCATTTAGACAATAATAACTGCGCACCATCTTTTTTGAGGTCATTGTTTAAAATCGGAGGTGTTTGTTTTGGGCCGAGGTACTTTTCTGAGGGAGCGTAGCTCCCGAAGAAAAGTACCGAGGCACAAAACAAACACCAACGATTTTAAACAATAACCGAATTAAAAGATGGTGCAAGGTTATTATTGTCATTAATAACCGTAACTTTATCTTTAAAATCCTTACTGATTTTGACCAAAAACGGGTGAAAATCATAATTTTATTTAGTTTGTTTCTTTGCCATCTGCCAAAATATCGATCGGTCTAGGCACTGCGTCCGCGTTGCGTTTAGTAAAACGCGACCTCCGCGACATAATGGTGTGCGCGTAATGCTGCGTTTAAAGCATACGCGCTACGCGGGTCATTAACAGAAGTCATTGTTACCTGATAATGACCGCGCAGTAGTTTGCGTAAAAGTAGAAATAATCTTACTAGATTGGATCGCGCTATTACGCAAGTTATTAATACCCAACATTGTGTCAAATTTGACCCAACATTGTGCAAAATTTAACCCAACCTGTTAACCATGTTCACTTTTTAACACAACTTTTTCTGTGTGTGACAGCAACTACTGTATACGTAAAAGTGACGTAAAATTATGAAAGTATTTTTTAATGTAATAATTCAAATATATTACATCGGTCAATGCTGCATGTCCTATGATGACCCTGTTTACAACGAGCTTCGTGTCTGTAATTATGATGGTAACATCAATCAATTAACATCATTCCAAGAAATTTCTTGTTTCTTTTGAATTTTGCTGAATGGTCTGACAGAATATGCCGGTATGCATGGTATGAAGTCAAATCGTGTTAAAAAGGACAATCTGAAGTAAACTTCATTATTATTTTAGTATTGAAATCTAGCAAGAAGACAATAATAAAAACGTCATTCTAAGAAAAATTTCATTCGAGTTGGAATTTATATTGATAATAATGATAACCATAAAAATAATTACAGTTTGCTCTTATCGAAATAATCTTTTAACATATGTTAACGGTATACAAATATCAAAAAAGTCGATATATTGTCTAATTTGCAGAAGCATATGGTGAAAGTCATAAGATTTCTGAGCCCACAGTGCTTAACTGACTGTATTTGAAATTGGTCAGTTAAGCACTGTGGGCTTTCTCTATATGCAAGACTGCTTTTATCTCGAAGAAAGTTACTTATTTTCTTTTGTTGTCTTGACTAGATCTTTCAATTTGGAGCAAATCTGTTCAGGGAAATGTGTTTTTGTCACTGCCTTTTCATCATTATCGCAACCAATACATTTTGAAATAAAATTAAATGAGAAACGATATGAAAATTGTTAAAACATAAAGTGGAAAAACAATCATTGTTTTCTGGTTATGAGAATTGAATATTCACATCATGTTTCACCATCTCCGTGCGACTAATTTGACTTTATATTTCTCTTAAGCTTGTGAATTTGTAATGCGACCTTCTGAATAATTACGTTAGAAACCTAGCTATTCAAATATCAAACGAAATACATCAACAGTGACGACTTTTGAAATTTGAAATCATTTGTGATTCAGTCGACAAATGATGGGTATGGAACTAGCTAAATGACACTTATTTGACTCTGAGCTTTGCTGTTTACCCATAAGATCACTCTTCAAATGGTAAAATCTTTCGGTTTTCAGTAGGACAAAACTAGATTTTATCAACATGTCACTTGAAGCTTTGGAGAAAGGAGGTGTAAAATCCCATTGAATACTACTTCGTATTTAAAAGCATGAAGATGATACGGACGAGTTTTAGGTTTTTAAACCAAAATGTGTGTAAATTCTTTAGTATGTTCTCTACACAAAGTGTTAATGATAGCACGTTAGTTTGTTAAAAGGTGTATTTTAGTACTCGACATTTTTAAAATAATTCGTCAGTCTCTTCAAATATTAATAACGAAATTTGTTTACGATGCAAGAAACTTTATCCAAATGAATATGAGCGAGCTATGTAAATATCAATTTAGGTAGGAGCGAAATCCGTTGACAAGAAACTTAAAAATATAATATCAAATGTAAATTCTTTCACATCGTGGGCAATCAATCAAAGCTGTTTACCTCTTATTTAGCTCTTCAACACTTAAAAGTATTTACATTAAACGCTAATGACGGAAATCACAGACGTAATACGTCACCTACTAAAGATTTTGATAATCATATTCATACATATTCTATTAAAATGATTCTCAGGCACGATGTCTTATTTTTTTCTTTTCGCAGATATTGGCTTAGTGTTACCATTATGAATTGTGACTGCAATCAGTAACGTACATAAACACTATAACTGGGGCAGAAGCAGTTGAGTGTTTATGAAAAAGCATCTCTGGATCATACAGCATACTTAAAGGGACTGGTCTAGATCCTGTCCGCTGATTTTCTGTCTATACTGTTTTTCACATGTATCGATAGTACATGATTATACTAACATATCGTACCAGTAGTTTCCGCTGAATTTGTGTAACAGAGGGGAAAAAATGAAATTATTTACCAGCTGTATTTTTTGTCGCCGACGACAAAAATGGTTGAAAAAGTGCTTCTAGTTTCAGATCTGAAAAAGATCTTGTTTCTACACCTCTGATGGATAAACAAAATTATTTTGATAAAATTGTTTCTCTTTTGATATGTATTAACTTATCTCCAAGAGCTTCATTTGATCTTTTATCTGGTAAATCCAGACTGAGGTACAAATTTAGGATTTAGAAAACACTGAATAGTCACACCATCATCACATAGATATATTGCAAATCAATTCGCTGTCAATTTGAGCCATATCTGTGTACATTGTTGTACTTTTTTGGATTTTACTTCACTTTTAAGCTTTATTTAAAGCATTTCCATAAGTTTTTAATTCTAAGTGGAATCTAGGCTAGTCCCTTTAAGTTTAAGATTAAAATTAACCTATCGTCACTTCGCCTTATCTTCATAAGGATGTAAAAGTCACTTTAAATTAGGTTTTATCTGGAGACAGTAATTTATGCATTACTTTCCAACATATTTCAGATAAGTCTTGATTTTCGAGTACTTTTTCTTGGTTTCAATGGAGTCGTTTCTTTAATGTTAATAATTTAATGGTGTCCATTATATAGCAAAATTATATTATCTGTTCCTCTGCAAGTATGTGCCAACAGCAAAAATTTTCATAAGAATATTGTACTTTTCAAAACTGATCAGGCATATATTGCATCTTGTATAATATTTCGGATAGAATATCATGCCGTCGTATAAAAAGTAAAATCTAAAAAGGTCTAAAAATATAAATGATTCTAGCGATTCTTCGTAAAATGTCCGAGTCATTTTATGCTGCGTCTATAGGGATACATCCCTCCTTCGTAGGGTTTATAGTTATCCAACTTAAGGCTGCAATTACGTTTAATTTCTTTGAAGTTTCTTTAGTTTAAATAATAACCACATGTATACAGTATCAATTTAGATCACTCAAGTCACGGTATATCAGTATTTGCAAGTAACAATTTCAAATTACTGGGGATTCTTAAAATGTATACAAAAACGTTAATCTTTGTTATAAGAGTCCAATAGACGAATCTCATTTATGGAGGTAACGTAATATTTTTTGTCTTTGACAAAATGACAAAACTCCTATTTTGTGTCTTTTTACTGACAAACTTTTCTTGCTGTGAAAAAAGTTTTCAAATATTCAGTCCAGGCAAGCAAGCACTATCCGTATCAAATCAAATCTCTAATACGGATCAGCCCCAGACACATCTTACATTATCCCATTATATTTGAGACATTTAACATGAAAACTGCTCCCCATCCCAGTCTATCGACGAGTTTATGCTATCTTATCGGTCAGATTTAACATGGTATGTTACCTGAAGCAAACGTTTTAATGGACTTAAATGTATCGAAGTAAGATAATCTTGAGATGTGATCAAATTCCATTTATAATACCTGGGCTAGATTTGCATTGCGTATTGGAAATGAATCCCTACGGTATTATATAGAATGATATCAAAATACAGTATTCTTTTTGCTAAACCTGCCTTTTTCATAGTCAGAACAAAAAAAAAAACTTTAAAGTATAACATACGATGGTTTTCAATGCTACACCATTGTATGTACCATTATGCAGCTATCTGACAGCAACGTGTTTTGAGGAAAAAATGAGCGCAACTTCATTGTTTGTGCACACCAGTTTCAATGATTGAAACATAATTTAACAATTTCAATGGTTTTAAAAATGTGCTTTTTGTTATCATTGTTGTTGCTCTGTAATAAAAAAAAAACAGCTAATTTGCTAAAATCAGGTATGAGAATGGCTTTTCATAAAAAAAACTGAAAGTGGTGAGAACAACTGAAAAAGTGCGGAAAATTAGGCAAAAACGCTCCAAAATAGGCTGAAAATAAATAAAAACACGTTAATTTTGGCAACCAAAAAAAACTGAATTCCTTTTAAAAACTGAAAATTCTCATGCCTGTAAAATGACACATATCATGGGGTGTCGCTTGGTCGACGATATGCAATAAAATGTCAAGTTTTTGTGTCCAGGACCTCATCATTTACATATATTTCTACATTGTATTATCCACTCCGTACTATGCGTATCACGTTTAACACAGTGGTTGGCAATAAAGTTGGTTAATAAAGTGGTTGGCAAACATACCAACATTAAGCTCTTCATCATTTAAAATGTCAAGATCTAACAAACATATGCATACTCCCACGATTTGACATGCACACATCCAAGTTAAAGTTGGCATGTTCTTGCATATAGTTCAAATTACAAATATTAAATAAAGATTCCTCGAGATTCAGGCGTGTGTTAAACACCGTGAAACCCGTCACAGTTCCAAGATGAACATGTAATCCACAATAATTGTCTGTACTGAAGATTCTCTGTTTAGCAGTCATGTTATAACAGTAGAATTTAACCACAATGAATTCAAGTAAAACACCTCACGAAATATTTGTCAGTGATTTAAAATGTTGTCATATTTACTTAAACATCACATTGGAAAAGAATAGAAAAATAAGAAAAAGTCGTGGGTGTTGTAATATGACAGCATAAAAATAATATTCAATTATTTCAGTTTACTTAAGTTATCAAATTATTTGCTCATCATGTTCATTAAAAATATCTCTTGAATGCGCGCTTATTTTGTGATGTAAAATGACGAAGCCTCAACAATTGCACATCGTAATATGAATGCGTTTTCACTAATTCGTTCTCCAGGTGGGTTTATGTGGTCGTTGTTACAATATCGCCCCAGATTGTCCTCATGGAACGTATTACGTCTTATATACAACTTCCTATCCATGCACTAAAATATTTCTATGGACCTCCTTTATCCATCAATGCAAGAAATGTGATAAAAATGAGCCAGCTGTGTAAAATATCAACGCGAAATCCGTTTATGAAGCTTCTTAATAAATATAAGCCCTGAAGTATCAATCATATATATTCAACCCTTAGGAAATGTATTCTTTAAGCGTAACACCTTAACTCTAAAGAATATTAAAAAATTGCAATTGCAAAAAATAACACTCCAAGAGGAAAGATTTTAATAATCGGATAAACACTTAAAATTCAAATGATTCTGAGGATAAATATCTTAAATTCTAACCTTTCTAAAAGGTTAAAATCTCAGATAAAGCGTCTGTGACAAAGCATGGCATATTCGACTTTACTTACAGGGTCTGTCTGATTGGAATCACCAATCGGTTGGTGTATGGAACAGAACTAGGTATTGCAACGGCAGTGTGATTGGTTCAGGCATATAACAAATCAAAGGTATTTAACATCTTAACAGTCCACTATTGTGTAATTAATATCACGATATGCACTTTACATTGGTCCCATGGCAAAATGTCTCATTTAACAAGGTTTCGTTCAAATGGTGAGCAACGTAATGGCAAAGATAAACCAAAAAGTCACGTTCTTGACATGTTGATACTTTCGACCCAATTTGAAATTGATATATACGTGCTTTAATTGGAATTATATGACATAATGTAAAATCATGTAATACTATGTCTCTGATTGTGGCGTTGTAAAGTTAAAACTACATATACAAGCCAAGTACAATTTTGTTGTACAAAAATTTGTCTCAGTTATAACATGGGCACATCACTTCATAAAAATAGTAAAACGTTTTACATTTGATGCTTATTGACGCAGTTGGAAATTGTATGCGTGATACATTATAATTCCGTCAATTAATCTTAACATATGCTAAAATGTGTTCATGTTTGGATTTGCTCTCTGCATTTCAAAACTTTTTATGGTTTTAAATCGTTTTTGGTTGTTGTTGTTATAATATTTTCTGTTCCTCTGTAATAATTAAACCACAAACCAAAATAATTTACAAAATCAAAATGCCTTTCAAAGAATATAATAACTCGAGATTGCATATATTTCAGTTTTGTTGATTTTGAAATTTAAATATAAAACTAGTAAAGTCAAAGTAAAGTAAACCTGAATTCCAAAATGTATATAAACCAACTAATATTGTAGGAAAACCCTTTAAATGAATCTCAATTTTTGTTTTAGTTTAAATATTTTTTTGACAATGTATTTTCCTGACTTTTGTGAACAATCAATGACGATTGTTTTTTGATCGACAAAACTATCTAGTTTTAAATACAATTTCTCGAGTCTCAGGCTAGGTAGACAGGCAATATAGTAATCAAGTCAAATCTGAAATCTCTAATACACCGGTCTTTATACCCAGACAGTACTTTACATCATTACCATTGCTCCTAATTTGAGTCTTTGGCTATTAAATTGGTAAGATTTAACATATTATTTCCTGCTGCAAACGTTTCACAGGACTGAAGAAATAATATAATCTTGATGTGTGATCAAGTTTCATTAATAATAATAATACAAATGATGTTAAAATACAACAAACTGAATTTGACAGATTGCGCATTGGAAATAGTCTCTATGGTGTGTTTACAAATGATGTTAAAATACAACAAACTGAATTTGACAGATTGGGCATTTGAAATAGTCTCTATGGTGTGTTTAGAAATGATATCAAAATAAAACATGATATTGTTATAACGTTTGTGTTCATATATCTGCACTTCATTAAGTACTAATAATAGTGCAAGTGATTGGCAGAGTGTTACACAGTCATTGTTAAAAAATATTTTCAGATGTCTGTTTGATTATGAACCCTGAAAGTCAAGTGCTGCACATGTATACGTTATACATCTAGGAATATTATGGAGGTGTTTTTTTGTTTTGTTTTGTTTGTTTGTTTGTTTTTTCAATTTCGTCATAAACGATTCTCGTGGATAGGGTTATTATTGCATTCTGGCCTTAACTTGTTTGTATTGGAGATTCTCTGTAAGTTTGATTTTATGATGCTATAATATGGACCCAAAATGTCCAATATTTAATGAGTGATAGTTACTATTTCAAATATTTGTCAATGGTGTGTTGATAAATGTTCTTCTTATAGTCCGTATCTGGTTAAACATTAATTGTCATTAGTACAGCAACACAATGCACTGAAAACTAATCAAGGAAAATGATCGGTCTTCGATTTCACACAAGACAAGACAATTTAGAGAACGTAAAGCGGAAGACGGTTTTGCAAGAGAATAGTGGAAAATGTTAAATATATACGTCATCGATTGCATTATACAATTCATGTTTTTAAATATCATGTCGTGGGTGTCATTATAAGAACTTGTTCTTCAATTTATACAGTTTGCTAAAATATCAAAATATTCATTCATAATGTTCATGCTGACGATGGTAAACACATCTCTTTATACAAAGTTAATGTCACTACTTGGCGAACTACTTGACCTTGAAACATGTGTTTCTAAAATGGTTTAACAACACCGATACGAATCTTTCCAAATCTGATTGCTTCGATTGCTAACTCTAATAATATTACTTATCATGCCTATGGCATCTATTTGCTAAACTGACCAGTCTGACCTGCCGCAAATTAATCAAGGTATCTATACAATGTGTTATTATAAATGGTATTCATACATTTAAATGCTATAATTAAAAAAACTATAATTGAGATTGACATCGAGGTCAAAAAACTCCAATAAATCATTTCATGTAATAACTTGACCAAATGATATCAACATAAGAAACGTAACAATACCACGTGTATCAAAAAAAAAATTGTGCACGGATTAAAACTGATTTTGACCTTGATAAAAGCACTAAATCATAATTTTCTTGTTATTGTAGTAAAGCAAATTTAATAAGCTTTCAAATGCAGAAAAAATGATGGAAATCGGATGAAAAATAAAAAAGATATGAACAACTTTGTAAGTATGTCTCTTTTTCTTCCATTCCAATGGGATTTACACAGTTAAGCAAGATATTACATATCACAATTCATGGTTATGGCATTATGATAATAGCTAAAAGTACTCACAAAATTGGTCATATCTTTTTCATTTTTCATCCGATTTCTATAATTGTTTCTGCATTTGAAAGCTTATTTAATCTGCTTTACTACAATAACAAGAAAATTATGATTTGGTGCTTTTATCAAGGTCAAAATCAGTTTTAATCCGTGCACAATTTTTTTTGATACACGTAGTAAAGAGCTTTTGAATACAAGCGCAAAAAACAGTCAAATGTGTCGAAATGCATGATATGAAAGCAACTGCTGTATACGTTAATACGTAAAAGGGACATGAACTATGATTTTTTAATGTAATTATTCAAATATATTACATCGGTATGCTGCATGTCCTATGATGACCCCGTTTTCAACGAGCTTCGTGTCTTTAATTATGAATGATAAAATCAATCACTTAACATTATTTCCAATAAATTTCTTGATTCTTTTAAATTTTGCTGAATGCTTTGACAGAATATGCCGGTATGAAGTCAAATCGTGTCAAAAAGGGCAATCTGAAGTAAATTTCATTATTATTTTATTATTGAAATCTATTAAGAAGACAATAATAAAAACGTCATTCTAAGAAAGATTTCCTTCGAGTTGGAATTTATATTGATAATAATGATAACAATCAAACTAAATACAGTTTGCTCTTATCGAATGTTTTTTTATCATATGTTAACGGTATACAAATATCAAAAAAGTGGATCTATTGTCTAATTTGCAGAAGCATATGATGAAAGTCACAAGATTTTTGGGCCCATGGTGCTTAACTGACTGTATTTTAAATATGCAAGCTCCATGTGCAAGCCTGCTTCTATCTCAAGAAATTCACCTATTTTCTTTCGTTGTCTTGACTTGATCTTTCAATTTGGAGCAAATCTTTTCTAGGAAGTACGTTTTGTCACTCATTTTTCATCTTTATCCCAACCAATACATCCTTGGATCAGCCAAAAGGATGAAATTGCGTAATGAGAAACGACATGAAAATAATTAGAACATTAAAGTGGAAAAACAATAGTTTTTCGCATATTGGCTCGGTGTTACCATTATGAATGGTGACTGCAATCAGTAACGTACACAAACACTATATCTGGGGCAGAAGCAGTTGAGTGATTATGAAAGGGCATTTCTGGATCATGCAGCATACTCTCTATTTAAGTTTAAGATTTCACATTTACGATCAAATTAACCTATCGTTACTTCGCCTTAAGTATAACCCTATCTTCACAAAGGATGTAAAGTCACTTTAAATTAGGTTTTATCTGGAGATTGTAATTTGATGCATTACTTTCCAACATATTTCAAGTGGTCTTTGAGGAGATAAGTCTTGATTTTCTAGTACTTATTCTTGGTCTCAATGGAGTCGTTTCTTTAATGTTATTAATTTGATGATGTCTATTATATAGCAAAATTATATTATCTGTTCCTCTGCAAATACGTGCCAAAATTGATGAGGCCTAAATTGCATCTTGTTTAATATCTCGGATCGAATATCATGTCGTCGCATAAAAGTAAAATCTGAAAAGGTCTGAAAATATAAATGATTCTTATTTATTTTTTACGTACAATGTCCGCAAGAGATGAGCGAGTCATTTACTGCTGTGTTAATAGGGATACACCCCTCCTTCGTAGAACAATAGGGCTTAGTTTATAATTATATAAGTGTTATCAAACTTGAGATTACAATTACGTTTAATTATAACCCAGACTGTAATAACCACATATATAAAAAATACATTTATTGAGTTCAAATGTTCTGTCCGTGCATAACAATGCGTTTTGGTATCTGTAGTAAAATATTTTGTTAACCCATTACTTATTCTATTCACTGGAGTCATTAAGTAGAGAAAATCCCCACTTGAGAAATTGCAATCCGTAACAACCATTTTGTGTTTACACGATAAAAAGCACAACTAAAACCGCCAGACGTTTTTGCTTTTGTCGAAGACAATAGCCTATCCTATACTTTGATTGACAGGCCTCTTTTGTGCGGTAAGATTAATTAGATACTTCTTTTGTCATTTACAATTTTTGTAAACTAAATCCTTTGTCCGTTAATGAGAAAACTTACGACAAACTTGAATAGGCTAATTGTATCAATTTAGATCACACAAGTCACGGTATGCAAGTAACAATTTCAAATTACTGGGATTCCTAACATGTATACAAAAACTACGTAAATCTTTGAAATAAGAGCCCTTAGACTCAATCTCATTTATTGAGTTAATGTATTATCTTTTGTCTTTGACAAAATGACAAAACACCAATTTTGATTCTTTTTACTGACAACTTATCTTACTGTGAAAAAAGTTTTCAAAAAGTTAGTCCACGCAAGCAAGCACTATCCGATTCAAATCAAATCTTTTATCTCTAATACGGATCAGCCCCAGCCACATCTTACACAATCCCATTATATTTGAGACATTTAACATGAAAACTGCTCTCCATTCCAGTCTATTGACGAGTTTATGCCATCTTATCGGTCAGATTTAACATAGCATGTTACCTGAAGCAAACGCTTTAATGGACTTAAATGTATCGAAGTAAGATAATCTTGAGATGTGATCAAATTCAATCTATAATACCTAGGCTGGATTTGCGTTGCGTGTTGGAAATGAATCCCTACGGTATTATATAGAATGATACCAAAATAAAGCATTCTATTTGCTAAACTCGTCTTTTTCATAGTTAGAAAAAATTACTTAAACATAGAACATACTGGTACGATGGTTTTCAATGCTACACCAGTGAATGTACTATTATGCAGCATTCTGAAAGCAATGTGTGTTGAGAAAAATTGAGTGCAACATCATTATTTTTGCACACCAGTTTCATTGATTGAAACATAATTTTAATGATTTTAAAATGTGCTTTTTTTGTTATAATTATTGTACAGTAGCTCTGTAATAATTAAACCTCAAATATGCTAAAATGACATATCATGGGGTGTCGCTTGGTCGACAATATGCAATAAAATGTCAGGTTTTTGTGCCCGGGACTTCATATATTTCTACATTGTATTATCCACTCCGTACTATGCGTACCACGTTTAACACATTAAAGTGGTTGGCAAACATACCAACATTAAGCTCTTCATCATTTAAAATGTCAAGATCTTACAAACATATGCATACTCCCACGATTTGACATGCACACATCCAAGTTAAAGTTGGCATGTTCTTGCATATAGTTCAAATTACAAAATAATAAATAAAGATTCCTTGAGATTCAGTCGTATGTTAAACGCGGTTAAACCCGTCACAGTTCCAAGATGAACATGTAATACACTATGATTGTTTGCACTGAAGATTCTAGCCCGTATTCCAGAAAGGTGTTTAGCTAAATCAAGGTTTTATTTCTCGTTAACAGCACGACTCATTTAACTGTTCTGCTTGAAAGCTGCAATGATGCATATCATTCCTGCACAGTTGATACTCAGTTAAACAATGGTTTAGCTAAACATCTTTCTGGAATACGGGCCTCTATGTTTAGTAGTACAATGTTATAGCGATGAATTTAATTAAAACACCTCACGAATGATGTACTGAAGCTTCTCTTTTTAGTATTACAGTGTTATAACAGTAGAATTTAACCACCTTGAATTCAATTAAAGCACCTCACGAATGATATTTAATACCATTTCAAATATTTGTCAGTGATTTAAAATGTTGTTATATTTACTCAAACATCACATTGGAAAAGAATAAAAAATAAGAAAAAGTCATGGATGTAGTGATATGACAGCATAAGAATATGTTTGATTATTTCAGTTTACTCAAGATATCAAATCATTTGCTCATCGTGTTCATTAAATTATAATTAAAAAATATCTCTTGAATGCGCGCTTATTTTGTGATGTAAAATGACGAAGCCTTGAACAAATCGATTGCACATTGTTATTTGAGGGTGTTTCCACTGATTTGTTCTCCAAGTGGGTTAATGTGGTCGTTGTTACAATATCGTCCCAGATTGTCCTCATGATACTTAATGCACCTTATATACAACTTCCTATCCGCGCACTAAAAACATTTTGGACCTCCTGTATCCATCAAAGCTAGAAATGTGATAAAAATGAGCCAGCTGTGTAAAATAACAACGTGAAATCCGTTTATAAAGCTTCTTAATAAATATAAGCCATGAAGTATCAATCATATAAATTATATTCAACCCTTAGGAAAAGTATTCTTTAAGCGTAACTCCTTAACTCTTAAGAATGTTAGAAAAAATTGCAATTGCCAAAAATAACAAAGACAAACGTTTTGATAATCGGATAAACATTTTAGATTCAAATGATTCTGGGGTAAAATATTTTAAATTCCAAGTTTTCTGAAAGGTTAAAATCTCAGATAATGTCTCTGCGTCGAAGCATGGCATATTCGACTCTACTTGCAAGGTCTGTCTGATTGGAATTACCAATTACAACACCACAAGATTAGTGGTGTATGGAACAGAACAAGTTTATGCAAAGGCAGTTATGATAAAACACTATTCCAAATTGAAGATTTGTCATGAATGCACGATCAAATTAATCAAACTTTGCCTCCAGAATAACCTTATCTTCATGAAGGAAGCAACTCACCTTAAATTTGGGGGTTTTTTTTCTGGAGAATTCAATTTGATGCTATTTAAATTTTCAAGAATTGTTTCTTGTCACATGGAGTAAACATTTTCTTTTGAATATTTCGATTTTTATTGGAAAATTTTGTAATATTTTTATATTTAATTATATATCAATTATCAATCAATTATCATATTTTCTGTCAAAAATGAAATTTACATATTTTACTTTTCAGAAATTATTCCAAAAATTATATTTGTTCTGGCATATAACAAATCAAAGGCACTTTTAAAACATCTGAACAGTCAACTTTTTAAGCAATTATTATCATGATATGCACTTTACATTCATCCCATGGTAAAATGTCTCATTTAACAAGTTCTCATTCAAAAAGTGAACAACGTAATGATAAAAATAAACCAACAAGTCACGTTCTTGACACGTTGATACTTTCAATCCGATTTGAAATTGATATATAATACGTGCTTTAACAGGAATTAAATGACATAATGTAAAATCATGTAATACTATGTCTCTGATTGCGGCGTTGAAAAAGTTCGAATTATCAAGACCAAGTACAATTTGGTTGTACACAAATTGGTCTCACTTATAACATGCGCACATCGCTTCTTAAAAATATTAAAATGATTTACATTTGATGCTTATTGACGCAGTTGGGAATTGATGCGTGAGACATTATAATTCCGTGAATTAAACTTTAAATTTCCCAAATTGTGTTGATTGATCTTATGTAACAGCAGAATATGTTTTATTTCACTCTCGGCATTTCAAAACTAGACACCATTGTACAAACTAAAATTTACAAAATCAAAATACCTTTCAAGGAAAAAAAATAAATCGATATTTCATTTATTTCAGTTTTCTTGATATAAAAATTAAGATTATATTACAAAATATCATATATTGTATCAATTTAGATAATTTCATGAATTGCAGATATGAATCTAAAATAGTGATTTCAAAAATGAAATATAACACTAAGTAAATTTGAATTCCAAAATTTGTATAGAACAACTACTATTTTTTCTTGACAATGTATTTTAATGACTTTTTGTGAACCGTCAATGGTGATTGTTTATTGATCGACAAAACATTTTCACGAAACTCAGGCCAGGCAAACAGGCAATATAGTAATCAAGTCAAATCTCAAATCTCTAATACCGGTCTTCAATACCTAGACATTACATTTGACGCCCTCATCATTATCATTGCTCCTAATTTGAGTCTATTGATGGTATTTGGCTATGGTAAGATTTCACATATTATTTCCTGTTGCAAACGTTTCAAAGGACTGAAGAAGTAATATAATCTTGAATTGTGATCAAGTCTCATTAATATTAATACCAATGATGTTAAAATTCAACAAACTGAGTTTGACAGATTGTGCATTGGAATAGTCTCTACGGTGTGATTACAAATGATATTTAAAAAAATGATCTTGTTATAACGTGTGTGTTCATATTTCTGCACTTAATTAAGTAATAATACATAAAGTGTAAGTAATTGCTAGAATTTTACACATTTATTGGTAAAAAAAAAATATTTGCAGATGTCTGTTTGATTATGAACCCTGAAAGCCAGGTATAAATAATAATAATAATAACTGGTTTTTGTACAGGGTGTATCAAAAAGTAGTTTACAGTGATTAAAGTGCCTCCATTTCCAAAAGTATGATACATTCTCTAAATTTCTTTTTAATTATAAGTAAAATAGACCATTATCTTTCCATAACAGAAAAAAATACATATGTGCGACAACCAGAACGAAAATTATGGTCAATTTGGTAAATTGTAAATAAAGCTGGTTGCGCAAAGTCAATAAAAATAATAACGGATCCTTATGTTGTTCCCTTTTTATGAAGACTAGAGAACTTTAACATTACCTGCATGTCAAATTAGGGCTCTGTTAACAAAGTGCGACACTTTTTGGCAATTAGTTTTATACATTGATCAAAAGATGTCGACCAATTCGTTAATATCCTTGGCTTAAACTAACACTTATGGAAGAGACCTTAGGACATCAAACCAAGTGATATTGGAAAACCATTACTGATGCAACGACAGTTGTGAATTTAAGTATCTAGGGAAGTTGTTTTCTTTAATGTATGGACAATGAAATAGCCTTGTAAATGAAGTGATAAAAATGGCAGACAATGGTCAAATATCCAAAGTTTATTCAAACTGTAATTGTAAGGCAAAAATGGATAGGATTTAGCCTCCAAACGTCAGAAGTTCTTTGTTTTGTCCTATTTGATCTTCTTTTTAGCTAAAAGATGTCACCTTCAGTCAAAATTGCAAGTGTGGAACCAGACAATCTTTGTACAGCTGATTTTATTTACAATTTACAAAATTGACCATAATTTTCGTTTCGGTTGTCGTACGACTGTAATTTTTTCTGTTATGGAAAGATAATGGTTTTTATTACTTATAATTAAAAACAAATTTAGAGAATGTATCATGCTTTTTGAAATGGGGTCACTTTAATCACTGTAAACTTCTTTTTGATACACCCTGTATAGCGATTTTCCATTTTGATCAAACCGCTCATGATTCGCTGCAGGTAGATCGTCACAATCATTTCACTTCATTTCGGCGTTTTGCTGCCTTTTCAAGTGCATTATCCTATCGGTAGTTAGATTGTAATATGTACCCTTTATGCAAATTCCCATATCCTGGGTGTGGGTAGACTAGTACTACACATACATTAAACATCTAGGAATATTATGAAGGTTTTTTTTTTCAATATCGCGTGGATAGAGTTATTATTGCATTCTGATCTGGGGGGATGGATAAACGGCGAGTTAGGAGGCGGGCGAGTTATGGGCGAGTTACAGTTAGGACAGTCGGCGCGTTACATTTAGGACACACGGCGAGTATGGTTCATTCTGTATGAAAATTATTCTTTGGAATATAGAAAGATGAATCCAATCAATTACACAAGTGGAGCGTAGGTGCACGGAATTACTGTAAAATTTGAAATGTTCCAAATTTGGATGCCGGTTGAGGTAACAATAATTTAATTTAGATAGGGATGTGCCACTAACTTTGAATTTGAATAATTTGCCACTCATAAAAGTACAAATTTTTAAGAATACGTAACCCATTCATATATCAAATCGCCCAAATTTATAAAACTTAAAAATTATTACCCAAGTGTTATCTGTTTGATCTAAATAAAGATTTGTGACAAAAAAATTCAAACTTTTTTCCATTTGGCCAACACTTTGGAGCATTTATGAAAAAATATAATTCTCCAGCACCACAATCCTTGCAACTTGATCCCTTGTCAACTAATTTCTTGCCAAGATTTATCATTATGATATCAGAAGTGTCAATTTAGAAAACAATAGCTCTTGGATCGAAGAAACCAAGAAATGATGAAAATCTCTACACCTAATAAAGATCATCCTGAAGAATGGAAGTGTTTTCTAAAATTCTAAAAAAATTTCAATATTTAAATGCATGCCCTATCTGACGGAACTTGTAAAATCTTGCAAAATCAAGTGACCAGTCTTTACCATCTCAGTGGGAAACTCTAGCCTCAGACTAGGAAAATCAAGCCCAGACCGGACAGGAAACCAGGCTGTTGATCCCCATCAAGCAACCTCTGTCCCAAGTCCGACTTCTGAAATGTGTGAATTTACCCATCAGCAGCAGAAGTATATATGTCAATTATAGGAATGGTCAATAACGTAGGTCCAAAGGTAAAGAAGATTTGGCAATTAAAAATTTATGGAAAAAACATTTTTAAAATTATTATGTCCTAACCGTAACTCGCCGCTTGTCCTAACCGTAACTCGCCGCTTGTCCTAACTGTAACTCGCCGCTTCTCCTAACCGTAACTCGCCGCTTGTCCTTACCGTAACTCGCCGCTTGTCCTAACTGTAACTCGCCGCTTGTCCTAACCGTAACTCGCCGCTTGTCCTAACTGTAACTCGCCCATAACTCGCGGCCTCATAACTCGCCGATTACCCACTCCCTGATCTGGCATTCGATTGTTTGTATTGGAGATTTTCTAGAAGTGTTATTTTATGATGCTACAATTGGGACCCAAAAATGTCCAACACTTTATGAATGATAGTTAATACTTTTTGAATTATTTGTCAATGGTGTGTTGATAAACGTTCTCCCAATAGCGTATCTGGTAAAACATTGTCATTAGTACAGCAACACAATGCAATGAAAACTAACCAAGGAAAATGATCGGTTTTTGATTTCACACAAGATAAGACAACTTAGAAAGCGGAAAAACGGTTTTGCAAGAGAATTGTGACAAATGTTAAATATATACGTCATCGATAGCATTATGTTTTAAAATAGCATGTCGTGGGTGTCATTATAAGAATTGTTTTTCAATTGTTTCAGTTTGCTAAAATATCAAATTATTCATTAATAATGTTCATGCTGACGACACATCTCTTAATACAAGTTTATGTAACCGGCGAACTACTTGAATCGCGTGTTTCTAAAATGGTTTAACAACACCGAGACGGACCATTTTTTTCCAATTTTGTCAAAAACGATTCTCGTGGATTGGGTTATTATTGCATTCTGGCATTTGTTTGTTTGTATTGGAGATTCTCTGTAAGTATTATTTTATGATACTACAAGTAGGACCCAAAAATGTCCAACACTTTATGAATGATAGTTAATACTATCTCAAATATTTGTCAATGGTGTGTTCTCCCAATAGCGTATCTGGTAAAGCATTGTCATTAGTACAGCAACACAATGCACTGGAAACTGATACCCTGGTCACATAACCTTGCGGCGAGGTTACGATGTGTTTACGGCGTCATACCAGGTAGATTTCAGCAGACACCGGTTGGACACCGGTCGGTGTCCGACCGGACACCGACCGGAGTCCGACCGGTGTCCGGTCGGTGTCCGTAACGCCGTAAGACGTCGGAAGCATGCCGCAAGAATTTAATTCTGAGTTAAAACCTTGCGGCGTGTATACGATGTCTTCAGTTATGGTCTAATAGCCACCGGAGTCCGACCGGTGTCCGACCGGGCATCGCAAAAGCTCGCAAGCATTCAGCGGTGTCATACCGATGTCATACCGGCGTTGCGGCGTTGCGGCTTTGCAGACGCCGGTCGGACACCGGTGGTTATGTGACCAGGGTATAATCAAGGAAAATGATCGGTCTTCGATTTCACACAATTTAGAGAACGTGAAGCGGAAAAACAGTTTTACAAGAGAATTGTGGAAAATGTTAAATATACGTCATCGATTGCATTATACAATTCATGTTTTAAAATGGCATGTCGTGGGTGTCATCATAAGAACTTGTTCTTCAATTGTTTGTCATTTGCTAACATACTCAGTCAACCAGCGGGTCACTGAAAAGTGCGTTATTTTCTTTTCTAGGCCAACCAAAGTGATTACATTCTGTCTGATTTTACCGGTGATGAAAAGTTGAAGATTTTGATAATTGGGCTTCCAAATTCATCATATATGACTAGATTGTACCTCAATTTTTCTTAAACATAGACATTTTCATAGTTCAAATCCAGAAA
>JXSR01S014114.1:139048-159053 GCA_000969725.1 Ophiothrix spiculata | reverse complement strand
TTCAATAGGTGAAAATGGCGGCCATTTTGAATTTTCAAGATGGCCGCCATATTTGAAAAATGCAAAAATGGCTCCCATCCTAGAATGATTCAGTATAAAATTCTCTACCTTCATGCCAATTTTCATGCTTTTATACAAAACCGCACAATTTTGTCCAAAATATCCTCAGGTATAGCAAATGTAGCCTCTTTCCTGACTAATAGCATGAATACAATCATTTAGAGAATAGCCTCATACCCAAAATCAACATGAAAAACAAAATTCTAGTTTCTGACATTGCTGTCAACATTTTCACAACATTTGGTAGCTGACTGTTATTACTGAACATGCAAATCATCTTTGAAATTGTGTATATTTTGACATTTTGTCCAATACCTTTAAATCATTGTAAACATACAGCAAAATAGAAACATGTAAATGTGTGTTAATCAAGGCCAAAAATATGTAAATTTCGTCTAATTTTAATGTCAGAATGAACTTCAATAAACATTAAGAACAACTAGAATATTTAGGATACATTTTTTACATCTTCAGAATGCAAAAATTTGAAAAAGAAAACACTTTTTCAAGAATTTCCAAAAATATGGTCAGTATTCTATTGTACTATAAATAGGAAACAAAAACATTTCTGATTTCCAAAAATAGGCTTGGCAGGGTTTTGACAAGCAAACACTTTTATCTCTCTCATATACTGATATGTTAAAAACATATTTCCATTATACAAAAGAAATATGTTTATATTGTTCCACAAACTCATTTTGGCCTTGTACTGTTGCGATTTGACATACAATTTTATACAAACTTTAAGTATATAGATTCAGGAGCCCTAAATCCATAGGAGGTAAAGACAACTCCCAAGAGAGATCAAAAAGAAATCCTATGAGACTAAAAATTGTTTCCTCTGTCCCCTGGGGTTTGTTGGGGGGAGAGGGTAACACCATATCACCCGACTCCCTTGTATTTTCATTAATCTCTAACAGATACGGATATGATTTTCCATATTCAAGAAATTGCCAACGATACCTCCCGTCCTTCTTATGATTAGAAAACCCCAATGTAACTATTATTTCTTATTCTCTTGTGATTTGAGAGCAATTCCCAAAGGACCTAAAACTAAATTAAGATGCATATTGCCAGAGCTATACAAAGCGGGATGGGCCATTTGCCCCCTCCCCCTTCCCGGCTTGAAATAGCGGGACAAAAATCATAATATCGACAGTATATATATCAGGAGAAAACATGAATTTAGTCTGATATTGGGACAGTCAACTTGTTTAGAATCCACATTAAAATCAAATGACCTTCTATGCTCTATAGTTGGGTTAAGTTCTCATCTACAACAAATAGAGCAATTTTAAGGGAGTTTAATAACATCTTGTATTATGGCTTTAACTTTAAGTTTCCATATAAATGTTCCTTTCCAACTCCTAAGAGCCGTATAGTCAGCAAATTTCATTTTTTGCTAAAATTGAAAATACATGTAAAGGTTGTAATTTGGTGAACTCATTTTTTTGCAGAATAATAATATCCATGCATTATTCAAAACACCTACAAAGTTTATTTCAAAAATGAAAAAATCCACAACTTAAAATGCCTAACAGAAAAGCAAATAGCTTACTGGTTTTTAAATATGTGTATCTCGGTTTCATCTTTAACGGCATGACAAACTTTGACAAACCATAACTTAACATCAGGATGTCATCGAGGTTTTTTAATAACTGGACTTATGGAAAAAAAGTAGATATATAAAAAAAAGTAAAATGACCAGAGGCTGACATTATGGCTGGTTTAAGATGGACGGTCATATACCTTCTTAAAGACATTAGCAACAATCAACAACGTGAGGTTCAACTTTCCTCAACACCTACTGATATAATTGCAATTTTAGAAAGAACTTCCAACTACTAACTAATATCTATAACCATTCTTGTTGAACTTGGACATTTATAGTAAAACAGACAATTATTTTGTGCTCTGAATTTTTCATTCTCCAGAGAATGAAAAATTCAGTGATTGTTTCTAGAAGCAAATTGATAAAATTCTTAAAATCTAAATTTATTTGTGACTAACAATATGTTAATCACAGATATTTAAATTATAAAAAGAATAATGTTCAATTTTACATCAACAGCCATACATTTGAAATCTCAAACTTTGGGAAATAGACATTACTGACAGAACCCCAAGAAATATGATTTTGTTTGTTTTCTAGTAAGGTCTTTCTTTGATTCAAGTTTTCACAAGTTTTTATACCCAAGTGGATCATGGCTAATGCCTTTAAATGTTTCTTTTTTGTCTATCACCCAATGTTTTTTTGAACCATTATGTAGACAGCCAGTCCTTAAATTATCAAGTTAAATCAATTCCCAAGGGACTTAAGTATGACTTCCATCTCCCCAGAGATTTCTTCCTGAAAATCAACTCCCAGGAGACACAGGTTTACATTAAGGCAATCAAGCAAGATTATAGTCATCTAACAATATATACAAAGTTTGTCTTAAACCTTTACTATTACTATTTTGTAGACCATGAGTACTTAATTCATGAAGCTTAAATTCCTAAGATGCTATGAGACTTATCTTCCAACTCCCTTGAGATTTCTTCCTGAAAAATAACTCCCAAGAGACAAAGTTTTACATTAAGCAAGATTATAGTTATCTTACAATATAATTATATAAAGTTTGTTTTAAACCTTTATCATTACCATTTTGCAGACCATGAGTCCTTACATTATCAACTTAAATCAATTCCCAAGAGACTTAAGTATGACTTCCATCTCCCCAGAGATTTCTTCCTGAAAATCAACTCCCAGGAGACACAGGTTTATATTAAGGCGATCAAGCAAGATTATAGCTATCTTACAATATATACAAAATTTGTTTTAAACCTTTATCATTACCATTTTGAGGACCATGAGTCCTTACATTATCAAGTTAAATCAATCCCCAAGGGACTTAAGTATAACTTCCATCTCCCTTGAGATTTCTTCCTGAAAAACAACTCCCAAGAGATATAGTCTTACATTAAGGCAATCAAGCAAGATTATATTAAATGTTACAAAATGTCACTCTGAATTTTGAAAGCAAAGCTCCTGTATAACCTTAATATTGCAAGTCTGGAAGTATTTCCACGAAGGAGTACAGTTAACCCCTAATTTTCAGAAATATTGTATGCTTTGAAACTCAGCAACTGATAATTTTAAATCTATATAAAAGTATACATTTCTAGATGTGGAAATGCATGTAGAAGAGTTACAAAGATTTTGACAAAACGCGCGTGTGGTATCTAAGCGTAAGATTTGCGCCTAATATGCAAAACGCAACGCGCGCACTAGGTTTTTACGCATTGTCTTCCCGGTAAGCGCCGAAAATAGCGCGAAATAGTAACGAGTTGCTATGAGTGCTCCCGAGCCAACGGGCCTTCAGTGATAAAACTTTTTACGTGTGTTTTCCTATACTAAAAAATGTTGATTTTTCACATAATTGTGAATGTCAAGTGGATGTCAAATCGAGAAAAAAATTATAGGGTCACCGACTGTTTTAAAAAGATAGCGTGAGATGAAATTACATGGGGTAAAATCTAAAAAACAATTTTCATCAACAGAAATGTCAAAATTCGGTTGTATAACATTAAACAGATAAAAAAAGTTAATTACACCAAGTAATCTAACGCTCGAGTTTTCAAGTTATCGTTCATTATAAGAAAAATGACGTCATCATATATGACGTCATAGCGCGCTTAGATAGTCAGTGACCCCCATTTTTTATTTCTGAATTTTGAAGTTTAGACTCTTTATCTATTAACTGACAAAAAAATAAACAAAATCTACTCGTAGCAACTTATCACCGCGATCGTCTTTAAAAGAAATTACAGATACTTCAAAATGTGTCACATCTTCCCCATCTCCAATCAAACGGGAAAGTTAAAAAGATCAAATTATCAACTTTGTCAGATTTCAAAGGTGAAGGTGTCAAATTGTTCGTCCAGCAATCAAAACTGTCAATGGTGACCCTGTTGTCCGACCTGAATCTGGGGTCAAAGGTCAAAACAAATGTCAAAAGTACAACTTTGACCGATTTCAAAGGTTAAGCTGTCAATTTGTTTGTCTTGGACCAGCAATCAAAAGTGTCAATGGTGACCCTGTTGTCCGACCTTTCCTTGGGGTACCACGATAACATGATTTATGCATGTTGAACAATCGACAGGGTTCCTGTCTCTTTAGAGTCTAGTTTATTTTCCATCATTAGTTTTGAACTATGCCAAAGTTCTAACCATAACAGAAACTCTCATTTTTTAAAATATATTTTTTGCAAAATAAAAAAAATTGAGAAACTAAAAAGTAAAATGATTAAAATTTAACTTCAGCAACTTTAAATTGACCTTTTAAAAAAAGAAAACAATAGGGAACCCATTATAGTGTTTGGTCCCTTGGCCCAAAATCACACACAATTTTTGGTCAAGAAAGCGACATCACCATCATGTTCAGGGCATATATCTGCCCTTTGAACTTACAAGAGTATGTAGCTATATACGAGGGGGTATCATAAAGTTTTAAACTTTACCCAGAAGAAATAAGGCCAGGAGCAAAATTTTATTATGAGATAGTTTAAACATCTTTACATAGTCAATGTGCAAATTAACACATTTCTCCCACTCTTAACTGTCTGTCTACAGACCATTATTGTAGGGACCCTCTCTATTGAAAAAATCTGATTTTATATTTCCTTGAAAATCAACATTTTCAGATCGGCCATGTTTATTTTGCCACTGTGATGTCATTAATGGACCATTTTTCATAATTTTGGTATCAATGGATAGAAGAAACCCAGCCCTTTACTATGGTATCAAACAACTAAACTTTGGTGGTGCTAATAAGATTTACTGGGCCCTGTAACCCTTCAAATGCATTGACTTAATTATGCCGCATATCTAAATTTCCTCCATGCAGCTTATGTTTTATGCGGGGAGGTAGATGACATCAATCACCACTAGTAAAGAAAGTAAAACTACTTATGAGACAATTTCTGCACCACAATGTGCATAAAGACGAGTGACTATTCTGACAAAATTTCATTGATATAGCTCAATCACTTCTGGGTAAAGTTTAAAACTTTTTGATACCCCCTTGTATGTTAAGAGTTTTTCATAAGTACAGATACTTTTTTTAAATTGAAGGGGTGGTATATAAGCCTGATGAAAATAACTTTCTTTGCATAAAGTTGAAACATTCATATGATCATGTATACCTGAAGTAATTGTTTATTGTTAATTAATCTGGATATTGGTAATTTACACCTTGATTGCATTCAAGACATTGGGTAATTACTTATGTCATAAAAAGTATCAGTCTAAAGCTCAATTCATACTCGGCCTCCAAACAAATTTTTTCCTACCAAACATTTGGTCGTGACGTCACCAAATATTTGCCATCGAATTTAAACTATGAACGAGTAGCAAACATTTGGTCCAATGTATATGGCAATTCAATAACATGTGCAATCTAGCCCGAAATTTTGTTTGGTCTGAACTCGGTGTTGAAGTTCTTTTGTTTGGAGTCACTCGTCATTTTTACGGCACGACCAAATGTTTGGTAAGAAAAATTTTGTTTGGAGGCCGAGTATGAATTGAGCTTAAGGTTCTCAATTGGTTTGTTAACTACCAATTAACATTTATGCTGCAATTTTATTCTTTTACATAAATGTGATAATTGTCAACCTTCAACAATTGACACTTTATCTAAGAGGGGCTATTTCAAGCTATATGGGAGAATATAATGATCCATAGGCTCATTCCAGTGAAAATGAAACTTTTTTTGACTTCAAGCAAAAAATCAGCTTTTTTATTAGACCACATAAGCAGATTTTTCAGTCATACGTTTGTTACTTGGCACGGGAAAAGTATTTTACAGAAATTGTAATTTTTTCTATCCGTGCATGAATGAGCACATTTTTTAAATCAAAAATGTCACAAACATTTTCAAAAAGTTACACCAAAATGTCACAAATGTCACAAACGTTACCAAACGTTACCATACCAAACAATGCATTAAAAGAAATCCTGAGGATAGAATTTCCTACTACTTTTATGTAATATTTGTAAATATGTTACCCATCATCTGTGAAAAGCGCAATAAAAATTCGCTAACATGGCAAAGAATTTTTACTTTGAAGTCATTTAGAGCAAAAAACTATTTCCGTGCGATGTCACAAACGTTACCGAACGTTACATGAACTGTATTCAGTATTTTGGCAATTAATTTAATCTTTGAACACCTACATGTCTTGATCCCACCAGTGAGCACCATTATCAACAACAAACTCTTGGACATAATGTATATGCTAGGTTCTGTGGCCATTTAAAAGTGAAAATGTTCAATTTTTTGGTCACAAACGTTACTTTTTACTATATGTATATTTGCATTATTGAAACGGTGTGTTTTCATTTGTTCTTAACATGCAGAATACTTGCAGTACAACCTGTATACTTCATTTGAGGTTTATTATTCAGGCTTGCTTCTACCTGTAAATATGAGGGGTGCTCTGGCAAAATGAGCGGAAAGTCACAATTTTCAAAAATGAGTTTGACATATTTTAATTCTCTATAATCTAAGCTTTTGAATGATATATAATTTGTCATACTTTCTTTCTCCAATCTTCATTCAGAGATTGAAATATAAGGCAGTCCACTCAAAATCTGGAATAAAAAAACTGTCACAAATTGATTTTAAAGTTACTGATTACAATAGTGTAAGATAGCAAAATGTGATTAATTAACCGTGAATAATTGCACTTCCCGGCAAAGCTTACCTTCCAAACTCGAGTTATTGTTTAACACTATTTATGTCAAAAAACAAAATTTGATTTTTTTTCACCATATTTCTACTTTTAGCAGCCATCTATTCAAAATCTTCAAATGCGACTTTCTGCTCATTTTGCCAGAGCACCACACATATACTCCGGGAACACAAATAGAAATTTAACCGTCACTGTCCCGGAAAGGAGTCACCAATATCATAGAACTCTACCTAGAACTTGTCAAGATCCTTCACACTAATCAGTCCTGTGACCAAAATCATCCTGTGATCTAGCCCCTTTAGTGACTAAGCAGCAAGCGTGAGCCATGCGGCAGTGCACACAAGGCATATTCAGATTTTGCTTAGTCTAAGCTATGCTGGGCTCGGACGTCTTATCCAAAATAAGACGCCAGTAACTGCTAATCAATCTATAAGCACTTCATTAATCAGTGTTTTTAACATGTTTTTTTTTTATATATTCTGCATAGTGGTAGTCTTAAAGGGGCATTGGACAAAATTTTGAAATTCTGTTAGTGGATGAATCACATTTCCAATGTTGAAAAATAACAGTCAATAACCAGATATCGGGAAAATTTTGATCAAAACCTTCAAAAAATTCAGAAAATTAAATTCATTTTATTTGTTGATTTTGGGTATGAGGCTATTCTCTAAACGTATTTATTGCTGGCATACAATGAGAAAGATCCAAAGATTTATTTGTAAAACATTCTTTTTACATCATAGATTGCAGAAAAATCAAAAGAAATTCTGAATTTTCATTAAATCTCCTGAAAAGGTCATTTCTAGAAATTCAGCTAAAGAGGGCAGTATTTATCGTTGTCGACAACGATAATTAAAAATAAGGGAATATCTAAATATTTTGATATATAGGGTTTGAATTTGACAATGAAACTTTGTGTGCCGTCATTATCACCGCTAATACTTCAAATGATACAAAAATCTCAAAATGTTTTGGGAAAAGTTTGGGGATGATGCTGAACTTGTCCAATGCCCCTTTAAGATTGTGATAAGTTTGTTTTTGGTATAATATATATTTTATATGTTGTAGTTTTAAGTCACTTGTGAAGCGCTTTGAGGTGTTTGTAAGGCGCTATATAAGCAGTTAGAACGATTGAGCTGAAATTTGAAACTTAAATCTTTTAAGTGGTCATCTTTCATATGACATTAAAATCTTAATTTTGAAAAATCTGACCAAGCTCCTTTAAAGCAGCATTAAATACATTGACAGAGCTGCATATAATATATTTTTCACTTATTTGCCTGCGGGGTTGGGGTTGGGGAGGGTGGAGGGGGGATGATACTTGAGCCCAAGTAACTAACCTGCATGCTACAGATTCCCAAGGTGACCCCATGCAAGACCAAAATTGGAAAAAGGATGCACTTCACAAAATAATGTTGCCACTTCAAAGTTCCTAAAAACAAGTGGGGAAAAGATTAAACAGACCCTAGATTGGTCATTGTTTTTTGATTAAATATTTTTTCCCAAATCCTTTGACGTTGGGAAAACTATGGGGGAAATGGATGTTTGGTGGTCTGTAAACCAAGTCAAGCCGATATTCGACAAATGGTGGATGAACTAGTTGTTTGATGGTCGGTAGTCCAACGTTAAGCCTACGTTGGGAAATGATTTTATGATGGTCTGCAAATTAACGTCAGGCAGAAAAAAAAAGTCAATCAAGAATATGAATTTCCAAAACTTTACAAATATGATCAATGGTTACATCCTATTTCTATTAACTTTGTGTGTTTTGTTCATCATGTTCATTTGTCACAAGTTGTTGAGAAATGCGAAATGAAAAGTTATTCAAATGCATTTTTTCCTTTAAAATTTACTTGAATAGCAACACAACACATTTTTTTTAATTCATATTATAATGAATATGATCAGTTCATGTTTATTTATTGGTAAATTGGCATCGAATAAGAGTGTTTTTGGAAAAATCGTGAATCATGATGGATCTTAAAATCGCAATTTACCCCACAAGTGCAAGGTTTGGTGCATTTGCATGATCGCTCTAATCCCTGATGCTTAGCTTAGTGTTTTCCAGTTGGTGACATTTTTATCATGTTAAGATGGGTCACCAAAATTAACACCAAAGTTTTGCTCAATGTTTGCTTATCAAGGTTTCGTAGTGAAGTTGATACGGTGTCTGTCTCACAATCTAAAGGTACCGGGTGCAAAAACCAAATAGGTCCAAAGGTAAATTTGTTCATAAGTGCAATCATCAATAAATGTAGAACTATAAACATACTCAACATTCAAATCTAAAGAAAGGTTGGATTAAGGATTTGTATTATTTTTTTAAATGTCACAATTACATAGAGGTTGTAATGTTGCACCAACATCAAAAATAAATGTTTTTGTCAACATTGGGTCGACTGACATTTTTACGTTGAACCAACCTCTTCTGTTGACATTGGTCCAACATAGTTGACGCCGCTGGCCCAACATTGGGCCAACTGTATACTCTATCTCAGTTGATACCCTATCAAGAATTAAGAGACAAACTTGATAGCCCATATGTGATAGTTGAGCAACAGGTCGATTATGATACCCTATATTTTAAGTCTCGAGACATGTTCAGGTCTCAACATCTTTTGAAACGTGAATACTTGGTTAAAATACCCTGTTACCCCCAGGTTCGCCTCTACTGTAAGTCCATCTGAAAGCTCTCAATTTTGATTATGTAACTGTTGTTTGGTCATCACATAGACACCATGGAACATTATCCACATGTTATATCTTAGGCCTACTGTCGATACGATGACAGACAAGTCGTCTGTGCGACTGCAGTTCAAATCATGGCTACAATCCTCATCATGACCTTGCCAAAATATGAAATTTTGATGGACAAGTATTTAAAAACAACCCCAACAAATGACCAATTATGGTGACCAATATAGATGTCATGTTATAAATATAGCCTACGTTGATTAGCACTTGATACTAGGCTTTCACATATTCAAATATCACCTTTAGATGGTCTTGTGAGACTTAGTTGTAATTGACCCGGCTCTGCGGACTACACTTCGCAGTCCATATCCATTGCTTATCCAATCTAGGTGGGAAGTAGGTATGTTGTGCCATCGTTGATTGTCAGTCAAACTGATATATGCAATTGGCATTTAGTTCACTGAACTGTTGATTAAGCTTATGGAATATTAAGGGATTTATCTGATTGTAAGATGGCCTCCCATTATGGATCTGAGGGCCAATCTGAGGTGTATTCAAGAGGTAGGTTTCAACACACAATGTTTCTAGCCTTTTTCCTCACTAAGATATATCTGATAACCAGCATGTCTTGATCAACTGTCAACTCATTTAAGAAGTTTCCAAACACATCTATCTGGAGTGCTTAAATTCAAACTAAAATGTTGCAATTGTATGTGAGAAGGCATGCCTGTCAGCAAAAACAAACTTCTATCACAGAAATAACCTTATAATCATAAAAAGCATACAAATTTATAAATTATGGCCCATGTATGCACAAAGTAGGTTTAAAGTTAGAACTGGTCTAAGTGGAATTTGCTATTTTTAAAAATTATATTTAATCACAATCTTTCTACTACAAATAACTGAAGGTTTTATGAATGCCATTTGAAGAAATCCACTTAAAAGAAATTTATCAATTCTAATGCACTGGAAAATGTATTTATAGTGAGGGAAAATTCCACTTAGACAAGGCCTATATTAAACTTGCTTTAGACACATAGAGAATAACACCATAATTTGTACTCCAAAAAGCCTAGCTATTTATGACTGTCCATCTCAAAACAGCCGTAAATGCAACCTCTTTTCATTTTCACTTTTTTAAATACTTGCAAAGACCAAGTTATAAGGATTAAAATGACAACTCAATGAACTTCACTCGATTCCCAGAAGTCAACTTTAATGTTCACTCAAAAGTTGACAGGGAGTAAAATGTTAGTGGGATTAGCACGTTCAAAGATCTGTAAGCCCTAAATTTTCTGTTGATTGTCTTAAAAAATATACAGATATAGTTCCGATCATTTTCTTGAAATGAAACTTTTCTGGTGTTTTGAAGTAAGCACAAGTGAATCTGTCAAAAAACTCAATTTCAAGAAATGACGACCTTGACATATATTTTCATCTGTAGCGGAAAATGAGGTCTGCTGCATTTACGGCTCATTTGAGATGGACGGTCACATTTTGATAAACATAGATCAGAAGATTTGGACTAACCTCCACTGGGCACAGCCAGGCACAGGGTCAATGTCAGAATCCATGGCGTGTTTGGTGTTATGAGCTTCTGCACTAGGAATACAAGCTGCTGACATCCTGTTCAACTGAAAATCAATAAAAGGAAATCAAGAATATTTTTCATGGAGACCTTGGTTGCAATGACAAAGTCAGAGGCGTAGCCAGACGTTTTGGTCAGGGGGCAAAGACATTTCGTCCCGATTTTCCCCCCGGCGTTTCCACATTTCTTCCCAATTTTACCACCGAAAAATCTATTTTCGTTCACCCAAAAAAAAAATCAAGTAAACTTTAAAAACTGACAAGCAAAAAAAAAAAGAGATTTAAGCGATTTTTGCACATCTTTTGACACGTTTTTCTATTTTTCCTGCTTGATGTCCCAATTTCCTGCTCAAATTTTTGTCAGGGGGGCAGTCTGCCCCCCTTGCCCCATGCTGGCCATGCCACTGGACAAAGTCAATAAATATGTTCAAACTAGCCACGATGACTTTCAGCTACTTTTGTTTTTACATTTCTTCTTAAAATCTCCTGATGTTTACTATTTATTCCTTTGTTTAATGCTTATTCTTTGAAATCCGACATATCATTCTCTTCAAATCTTGATTGTCTTTGTTGATGGCCAAGCCACCCTGATAGAAATCGAGTACAATTCTTGTACAAACCGAGTACAATTCTAGTACAAGATCGGAATGTACACATTCGAGTACACTTTAAGTACAATTCTAGTACAAATTGTTTGTTTAAAAATACAAACAATTTTTACTAGAAATGTACTAAAGTGTACTCAAATGATGTTCCAAATGTGCACATTCCAATCTTGTACTAGAGTTGTACTCGATTTTCTCCAGTGTAAGGATGTAGGTCTCAAACATCTTATGTTTCCATTTTGTTATAAAAGGAAAGAATGTTCATCCTGATTTCAATAAATAAAGTTTCAGGAAAATTCCATTTTTTTTATCCTTCTAACTAGGCCTAAATTAGACTGCATTATAGCCAATGTATTAAATTAACTGTTTTTTCATCTGGGCAAATGTATGATTGGAAAATAGTTTGAAATTCAAAAATACATTTTTTAGAAATCATATTCCATTATATAATGTAAGCTAAATAAATAGAGTATTTATCTTTTCCTCTGACCACGGAATATAATATGAATGTATAATGTGTTATCATAGATTAAAGAAAATGCAGTTAAGAAACAGGACTATCTTCACTCTAAAAATTGGCTATACGTTACGGGATAGTCAGGTGCCACGGTGGCATCCAACCTGGACCAATGCTGTGTGAGTATGTGGTAAGCCCGCTCTGCGTTCTGGTCACGCCATAGAGATAAAAGTTACGGTAATAATTACTACAATTACTTGACTACAACATAATATGCATTTACTTTATCCACCAAATTTTGCGCACGCAAGCAAAAGCGCTTGACTGGCTTGATAGCCGCCATCTTGATAGGTGCATTCTCAGTCAAATTACAAATCTGGTGAAATATGTGTGTAATATATCATACAACTCTAAAAATGTGTTAACTCAATATCTTTAATTCCTTTAATCAGGGGTGTGAGAGTAAGGTGATGAAAAGAGCTGGAAATAGTGACAAAATATCAAAAACAGGCTGAAAATGAAACAAAAAGCTGAAATTATGACTCTTTTGAAGGTATAAAAAAAGCTGAAATCGGCTAAAACGCTGAACTCTCACACCCCTGTTTAATTCTAGAACTAACTGGCAAAAAGCTTTTTCTGTCTTGTACATTGCATGCCAAAAAATACGTCAAATGTGTACCAATTTGTTATTGGTCTGTTGAAACGAGTCTATGTTTTCTAATCATGGTAAATTTTTTCATTAAAATTTTATTATCAATTTCACCTGGCTCTATGTTCCTTGCTCAGTTAAGAGTGCTGGCGACCATTCTTTTTTAATTGCAGCCCCACAGCAATGGAATGTCTTGCCAATTCGGATCAGGGAGGCGTTGTCTATGCCTACTTTCAAACGGTTGCTGAAAACTCACTTGTTCAAGTAATTGTGTTTGTTTTCCTATTTGGCTTCATTTTGCATGAATATTGTTTTTGCAAGGCGTTCTAGTGCTGCGGGGGTACTCAAGTTTGGTTTTGGTAGGGGTTGTGCCGCTGGAAGTACCACCCATGTATATACCAATTTTTAAGAAAAAGGGACCCATCCATGTACCAAATTCCCAAAATTTTGAGTCGAGTTTATACAAAAATTGAAATTTTCTCCAAAAATTTACACTAATTTGGTGGGAATTTCCTGATTTTTGTTTGAAATTTCGAAAAAAATCCAAAATTACGCAAATTTTAGAAAATTTTGAAAAACAGACCCATCAAAATACCACATTTTGCGAAGAAAAAGGATCCATTGGCATACCAGAGAGCCTGCTACCCAAATTTGGGGCACATCCCCATAATCACTTTTGTACTAATCCCCCCCCCCCCCCCCCGGGGCTCTAGTGTTAGAGGCTATATTATTATTATTATAAGTAGTATTATAGATCTCTACAAATAAAGTTAAATAGCAATGACATGAAAATTATATAAGAATACTTCCATTTCTTCAAAACAGAAACAAAAACAACAAAGGGAGCAGACTTATAATACAAGTTCTCAGATCGCAGCCAATGATCTTTCAACCATTCTTGTTGACCAATAGGTGCTTTTAGATAACTTCAAAATATATGGAAACACAGAGGGAAAATTTTGTTCTTGCCCTGATTCTTGCAACTAGCTGTCTTCACTATGACTTTGGCCTGGCTTTTCTTGAAGCTTTCTGGTAATTTAAATTGATTGAGATAATTGAAAATTCAGAAATTGAGACTTAGTGTCTGCTAGCAAATATCATGAAACCATTAACAAATTATGAGATATTTTTCAAGTTCTATATAATAATATTCATATTAATGGGTGCCTTTGTCCTACATGTTTATCTTTTTTTTCATATCTCCCATATACAACTCTGTTCTGTTAGTATTATATATAATGATTTGAGTTTGGGGGGGGGGGATTTGCTGAGATGAAAGTATAAACAGTTTTCATTATATATGACAGACAATCAGAAAAACTGTACAGTAACAAAAAGTGTAAAAAAAGACTTCAAAGATTTGAATGAAATATAGGGGTAGTGCAATGGTAATTCCCTCGCTTTGCACCAATGAGCCCATGGCTGTTGTGAGTTCGACCCCGGTCTTGGCGCTGAATGTGCAATAGGTTGCCAGTCCAAACTTGCTTCTGCAGGTTTTCCTCCGGGCGCTCTGGTTTTCCTCCTGCATCTAAAACTGGCAAATAAATCTGACCATCCGACAGAAGACCCTCATGGAAAGCAGTGCTAGGTACTGATGAGTCTATCCTCTATAAATACTTATTTAATTTTACCCTTAGCCATGGAAAACTGAAAAGTATCTCATGTTCGGTCCCTTTGCTGACCGACCAAAGCCTGGCTGGATGAAGGTCATTCCCATAGATTTACAAGGGAGATTCCAGACTCGCCTCCATTTTTATTCTGGCATGGAGAAAAAATTGGGAGTATTCATTATTTTTTTTTGCCGATGATGCAACGCATTTTGTCATTATGCGCCAATATTGAAAACATGCATGCTTCAGTACAGGATGGTATATCTGTATTATTTGTGCAGTTTAATTAACTTTACATGCAACCGGATCTTAGCACTCAAAGTTGATTTTGGTGGGAACCGATTGGACCTGAATATCCTCATTTTGAGCTCCATGGCTGATCATGCCATTACATTGGCCGGTATATAAAGTTTGGTATCTCCCCTGTAATTCCTCATTTTCTCTGGTCATATACTGTTAAAATAAAAACAAAATACTTCACTTGAAAACTGAATTGTAATGTTACCCAGTAAAAATATAGTTCAGTAAAATTCTATTCACTGTCCTCTAATATTTCTTCAAATTAAATATCACCACAAATTGTCATAAAGTAGAACTTCAACTGGCTAGAGAATGGGACATATTAAAAATGGATATTATAATAGATATCATTTAAAAGTGCAGGGTAATATCAACTGTAAATCAAAATACTTAAATAGTATCAAATTGACATCTGCAGTGCGATGAGAGATGACAAATGGAAGTATTTAGAAACTTGGGATACTTGAGTTTTAGGCCATCCTCAAATATTACTAGTAAGTTAAAAGTAGAACTGAAAACCTTTTGACCAATAAATTACTCTTGAACACCTGGCCATGAGTTTTTATTGTAATATGTGACACTTTTCAATATTAAGTGGTGGCACTAAAGGGAGAAGGGGCATGGAGACAGCCCCCTCCTTTTAGAGGCTCTACCCTCCTTCCACTTTTTTCTCTTATTCTGAAATAAAAAAAGATCACAAAATCACTATTTCCAGGTAGGCTAAATTGGGAAAATTTGGTAGAACATCTTAAATATTTTATAAGGTCAATTAGGCTTAGTAAGACATGACTTATCATTTGGATTTTTAATTTCCAATATTGAAATTGTTCTAATTCTAGTACTTGTTGTAAAACAAATCGGCAATTAATATCAGTTAGTCAATAATTGGCAATCAGGTATTTAATCACTGGCAATTAATTTCAGATAATCAATCACTGGCAATTAATAGCAGGTAATCAATAATTGCCAATTAATATCAGGTAATAAATCGTTATGTGCATTAGGCCTATCTACAATTGTCTGTACGTTTACACTGAATAAGGATGTCCAGTAATTGAAATTGAGGGTGTTAACTGGTTTCTGGTAATGACTCATAAAGTATGTAGGTGCTAAATGGAAATAAAGAGGGGTCTGTAAGCCGTGGAGGAAATATCTTGTCAATGCTGATTTATTGTCTTAAGCAAATGTGACACCGTGAAGAAATTGTACACACACAAACAACAACAAGTTCACTGGGACAGCATCTAGTTTATATTGCTGCAGAACTTTTGAGTACAGGGGCATGGTATAACTGTCCACTATGAGTCGTCGTAGGTATAATCTTAATAAACACGTACCAGGCTATCTAGCAGCATCCCATTATGAATCTCACGTTGGTTCTGAGTTTACAGAGAGTCCAGTTGGAGGAGAATCGGAATATGTTCCTCCCAGAGGAAAAGGTAAGACAGCTATGAGGTATCATCTGATTTATACCAGGATTATCTTGTTAGATTGGTGTCTAGAAAAAAGATGATAAATGCTGAGAATGAGATTTCTATTACTGGAATAATTTGTATTTGTGCTGATGTTTCTGAAAAAAAAGTGAATTATGAGTTATTGCTGGAATGTATTGTATTTGGAATATTTATCTCTCGAAAGGTAAGAGAAGAAAATTCAGGGCCCACCAACAGTAAAGAAATATATGTAATTTTCCATAGACTTCCTAAAATGGCGCTATAGCTAAACTGATGAAACTCTACCATGATTTGTTGGATTTACATGTTACTTCATTACTTGATACTCCATCAAATTTCGCATTAACCTATAGAGCCGTTCGTTGCAATGGCTGCAGCCAATCAGAAAACAGTAGACTATAATTTAAAAAGTATAAAAGATATCAAAAATTGCTCTATTTTTGGATAGAATGTATACTCAATATAATGTATGCAAATTTTGGTACAAATCAAAGGTTCATTAAGGAGTTATGCTCATTCAGCTGTAAAAGATTCCGCAAATTTGACATTTTTGAGACTAAGGCCGTTAAAAATTACGTAAATGTTGTTGAATATAGCAGTTTGAAAATAATTACATGTAAAAGTATAGGAAACAGCAATTTTTTTCACGATTCTTGGAATGTCACTTTTGAATGAAATGTCCATTTCAGTGAAATAAAAAGCATTTTAAAGTTTACATTTTCCTTTATCTATCAATTGTGTTATCCTATTTTTGTATATGTGCTGATTTTGTCCAATATTTTTACTATGGAAAGCTGATTTTTTTTAAATGAGTGATGAATGACTTTTAACACTTGTACAATGATGCTATTCTTAATAAATTTATTCTTTTTTATTTTCATATTCAATAGTGCCTAGTTACAAGATATCACAACTAGATCAGTTTCATTAACACCCATCTGATTAAACAATGATAGTAATACAGATCAAAGGATTAAGAAAGTAAAGCCCCAGTATTCAGAACATCCGCACAAGGCATCCGCGTGTCACACTGCTGATTTTGTCACATGGTACACTGTACTATTACCATATGGTGTAACACAAATATTTTTCAGGGTGGGGGCAAAATCAAGTCTCCCAACTTAATTTTTCAAGAACTGTATACAGCTTTCGGATTTGTTTTACCTTAGCTACCTATGACTTAGTACTAAAAAAATATCTTACATTATTTTGATTCATGAGTCATTATGTCCATTACAGACAACATTTAGGATTATTTTCAAGAGGATGGGGCAAAATCAAGTGTCCTGAAGTAACACATGTCACATGGTACACTGTACTATTACCATATGGTGTAACACAAGTATTTTTCAGGGTGGGGGCAAAATCAAGTCTCCAAAATTAATTTTTCAAGAACTGTAACTGTTTATAGTTTCAAGATTGTAAAGCTTTTTTATTGATTTTACAATGTTGACCTACTTAGCTTGAAACACGAAAGTAAGTGCTCTTTATTAATGAAAAATAATATATATTTTACAACATTTTGGTTCATTGGGGGCAATGTCCATACAACATCATACAAAATAATTGCCAATCTTAAATGAAATACTAATAATATTCTAAGATACTTTAGAAATATTTAGCAAGTAACAAACAGGATGTGTATAACCACATCCAGTTTAAGGACAGGGTAGTCAGGAAACAAGACTATGGCAGTGGTGGGCAAACCTTTTTATCACCGCTGCCCCCCCCCCCCAAAAAAAAAAAAAAGAATGTTAATTTTTCATGTGCCGCACAAACAAGTATACCCAAACAAATTCAAAATTACTTGCAAATTTAGGGCATAATTACTAATGTTGTATAATTTTCGCTTTACTCAAGGAGATAGTAAAAACACCCTTAGCCAAAAATGAATACCTGCTGAATACTTTTTAAATCCCCATTTGTGTAGGCAACTTTAATCATGTTATTATGGTGGCAGATATCACCTGCATTTATAATGACCCCTTTTTAATGCAAATCACATACCAAATGACCTCCTTTTGCTGCAATTACCACTTTTTTCATAATTTTTGTGGACAAATTGATGAAATTTGAATTGAATCTGACTTAACATATATACAAAATTAAAAATTATGAACATAAAATCCTGTTAGGTCAGAGAAGACATACAATTTTTCATTCATTACCTCAGGATAATAGTCTCATAGCCAGTACCTCAGGAAAGATAGATTTCACTACTTCACCTCAAACCATGTAGTATTTACACCATTTTTAAAACTGTCTATATTATAAGTAAAACAATTTAAGAATTCAAAACTCCTTGAAATAGGAACAAAAAGTTTTATTTCCCTGTTATGAAAAATAGAATTATGTCCTAACTTTTGATTAGATTGTTTTGATCATAATCATCACAGGCTAATGTCCAACTTAAACAACCGAGACAAGCAGGATATTAAGCTATATTAGTGATCTCCTCTATTTATTGTTTTCAGGCAGGATAAGGGTTGGGCTGGTGGGATGACTGATTAGTAGATTTTGTTGTTCAAAGTAGGGTGAAATGAAAACAAAATGTAAACAATGTCTTGACAAGAAATATATTACATGTAGCATCACTGCAGAAGATGCACTGTTGGTTCCTACACGTTTCTAATTTATCTTGTTTAGTAGTATGTATGTAGGCTGTCTTGTTATTTTAACATAGTGAGATAAATACAGATACAACTACTCTGGCCAATATATGACTCTTGTCAATATATCGTGGGTAAATTCCTCAGTATCCTCAGGAGACATCTAGCGTCAGATATGATTTCTTATGTTATTTGAAGATATTTCTCAGCACAGATTTATTTTCAAAAGACACTTTCAGCACAAACAGGTAATACTTTTTGATATCACTAGTTACTAACAACCATTCACACTGTCATTTTAATAAATATTTCTTGGAAATCTTGCAAAAAAATCTCATGCTATAAAAATAAGGAAATCCAACTACAATTTGGGTTTGGTGACATTGTATGTTGTAGGATTAATTCATTGGTTAGATCACACAAGAGCAGTCATCTTTGGAGCCATCAGTCGCCTGTCTTAAGATGAGTACCAATTGTAGAATCTCTCATGGAAGATAAATTGTTGGTGGTGTGTTGTTGCTGGTGATGATGCTGTTGTTGTTGTTGTCATTGGTGGTCATGGTGTTGTTGTCATTGTCATTGTTGGTGTTGTTGTAGGTAGTGGTGATGTTGGTAGTGGTGATGTCATTGTTGGTGGTGTATTGGAAGGGGGTTTGATGGTGGTGTGGTGTTGTTGTGTTGTTATTATTGGTTTATTGGTAGTGCATGGTGTTGGTGTTGTTTTGTTGTTGTTGTTGCAGGTGATGGTTTTATTGGTAGTGGTCTTGGTGTTGTTTTGTTGTTGTTGTTGTTGCAGGTGGTGGTTTTATGGGTAGTGGTGTTGTTGTTGTTTTGTTGTTGTTGCAGGTGGTGGTTTTATTGATAGTGGTGTTGGTGTTGTTTTGTTGTTGTTATTGCAGGTGGTGGTTTTATTGGTAGTGGTGTTGTTTTGTTGCAGGTGATGGTTTTATTGGTAGTGGTGTTGGTGCTGTTTTGTTGTTGCAGGTGGTTGTTTTATTGGTAGTGTTGTTGTTGTTGTTGTTGCAGGTGGTGGTTTTATTGATAGTGGTGTTGGTGTTGTTTTGTTGTTATTGCAGGTGGTGGTTTTATTGGTAGTGGTGTTGTTTTGTTGTTGTTGTTGCAGGTGATGGTTTTATTGGTAGTGGTGTTGGTGTTGTTGTTGCAGGTGGTGGTTTTATTGGTAGCAGTGTTGGTGTTGTTTTGTTGTTGTTGCAGGTGGTGGTTTTATTGATAGTGGTGTTGGTGT
>JXSR01S014114.1:116469-135512 GCA_000969725.1 Ophiothrix spiculata | reverse complement strand
GTCCGGCAACCCAGTAACAGTTGCCACGACCACCCTCCTCTGAAATTTGGCTCATATATCTATAGACTGTAACAAAGACAGCGACAGGGGAAATTATTGCAATGCGCTGACAGTGGTGCAAATTGGTCATAAATTATATGGTACTCAATTGACGGTCCCACAAACAATTCAATTCAATTCAAACTTTATTTCAATATCATTCAGACATATATAAAAGTACATATAAAATACAAAACAAAACATGATATTGAGGACATGCTTGAAAGGCCAAGAAGGCCTGATGTAAGCATGCCCTTATGAAACAAAATAAGTTGCACATTCATAAGCAAATAAAAGAGACAAAAAAGGTAAAAACAACACAAACAAAAACACTATACACAAGACATTGTCTTCAAGACTTGCCCCAAAGATTAATTATATTTGCACAGCAGATTTAATTTTAATTGGTTTTTTTAAGAGTTTTACATTTACATTGTTTGATATTGCTACCCAAAGAATTCCAAAAAAAAGGTCCAGAGTTTCGAATGGCAGAGTCCGTTTAGTAAAATAAGTTGAAAATATTTTTGAGAGTAAATTGTTATGATGTTTCATTTTCAATGAAAGCAGGATCTGACTTGGTGACAAACAACTCATTTTTTTTTCACATTTCGAGTGTTTTTTTCCAGAAAACTAGTCCATTCATTACAAATAGAAACTTCATGGACCTCATTTTTTACGATATCTAAAAATCAACCTCTCGACCATTTTTCACTCATTTTCAACTTCAGACCACTGTAGCTCAGAATCAGGTTGGCCAACAAGTTGTACATTTTGATGTAACATGTCGCAATTTATTGATATGTGCTCCAATTCTGTTAACAAAAAAGTTTTGTTTTGCCTAGCAATCCCAATTTAAGTCTTGCCAACTTACATACTCTTTTTGGCTATGATAGACTCAAGGCTTGAACTTGTCACGGTTAGCTACTGATAGATCCACTTTCTTAGGAGATGAAGCACAATTAGGCCACAACTTTGTGCGGGCGGCCGCAAGCTGGCCACAGCCATTATTTTCCAAGATGGCGACTGTAGACTTTATTATGTACCTATAAATGATTTCAAAACATATAATGAATATTTAACAATAATCTTGAGGTGAACAATCAAGCCTATTCAGTATCGTAGTGATAATGTATGTAACTTCCCTAGTAACTTTTTCACACACATCCCCTGACAATGGTGTATGCTATACTTTTGTATGGTGATCATTTTGATCATGGTTCAAAACTATAGAAAGCGTGAACCAGTTGCTAAGGTGATAATCGGATTACATGTAACACTTCGAGACTGAATTGTCACCATCTTGGAAAAAAAGGCTGTGGCAGGTTGTGACCGGCCGCACAAAGTTGTGGCCTAATTGTGCTCCAACGCCTTAGTGATATTAAAGGGTTAATTAGGAAAATGAATAACAACTCATGTCTTCAGATACAAACTTTTGCTGACCATGTTTTAGCATTAAGGACTTTTGAAGACAAGGACAGGTTTTAAGAGAAATTTGAATCAAGTAATAATTATCATCATAATTTAGGAAAGCAACACTGACCCAAGTCAGTGACCCAAGAGAAAGTTGAATCAAGTAATAATTATCATCATAGTTAGGAAAGCAACACTGACGTAAGTCCACGCTGCCTTACCCATACAAAAGGAAGTGGTGATCGATGCCCAGTATTGATTTTTGAATGGCAGTTATATTCATCATTCTTTCTTTGGCCTCAGTGGGGAAGCATGGACTTGGGTCAGTGTAGCATTCCTATAAGGCTATATTCAATTATATGATTCATTCCATCAGTCAAAACCACACTGTGGCTGGCTAAAATTCCACAGGAACATGTGATGTCTAACATGTGTTAAACTATAAGAAGCATAATACCTTAAACTTCACACAATCTATGTCATGTACCTATCATAACGATTTAATATTGATCAACTGATAATGCTACCAATTGACGCATTCAAATAATTCAGATATATAGGGATGGGGAAATGTTAATTATGTGGTTAATTAAAATAACTTCCAGGTGCTCATATGGTACACTTGTGTAAGAAGTTTTTTTAGATCTTGGAAATATTTTGTCTGACAAGGATGGATGTGGACATTGATGGGCTCCCAGAGTAAGTCTTTTATTTTATTTTATCAACAATAGTATAACTTGATTTGAGTATTTGATTGGGCTAGTCTGGAACCAAGCCTGCCTGGATCTACACTCTATAAACCTTGAAGTATGCATCAGACTCAGTTACGAGATCCATTGCATATCCCTTGTATTCTACAACATTGTGAACTGGTGGTTTTGTATTGTGTTAGAGACTGACAATGATTAATTAGGATTGATTAAGACCAAATCACTGCGTGGTAATATTTTTGTACATGAATCGTTTATGATTTTGGTATTATTTTGGCTGATTTTGTTGCTACCATATGTAAAAACCCTGAACATAAGTTTATTTGAATATTCAGCAAGATTGAATAGTCATTTTGATTTGACAATTGACATATGTGGGGGAATTTGTCATTTGGGTATGGTTGTAAAAGATTATGGTGGAAAGGGGGGTTGTAAAAGATTATGGTGGAAAGGGGTGGGGTAGTTAAATCCTATGATTCTTATTTTGTCATTTAATAAATATTGGATAAGATATATGCTTCAAACATGCAGTGTAGTTAAGAATCATCATTTCCTTACTTATTCAGCAAAAACTCTCAAAAAATACCATGTTTTGGCAATTTGTTTAGCGAAAAATAGATTTTAACTAATTTTCATGTATATTTTCGATTATCTCAAATTTATGATTCACCATTGTATCGTCACATGAAGATCAATGGTGCTTATTTTGGTGTCAATTGATATAGCAGGTCCATACCTGTACACTGGTAGCAAAAATGAGGGCAACATTGTTCCATTTTCATATAGAAAATCTAGGGAGGGGTTTGCAACAATCCCCCTTTGTTTGTTGGTGATACTAAAAATAGCTCAGGAGGATGAGGGAGGGTTAAATCACATTTTGCCAAGGTTTGTTTATCACTTTTCCCCAATATCAAGCAAAAAGTACACCAATTCTCGCAATTCTGAATATTTATCACTTCCAGATACAAAATTTCCCAATTAATAATTGAGTTTGAAATAACACTTACAAATCAATGATCTTAAGATTCTTTGAAGGGGAGCAGGCTTGTGTTTTCAAAGTGACAGAGTGGTCTCAATACACTATCGGTGCCAGGTGTTATTCTGAATTGAATCATCGGCACCAGCAAACTTCTTAAGAGTGTGATCAAAAAGTTATTCTGAAATAGAAAAGTAACAAGTTATACATTATTTGAAAAATTGAAATGTACAGTAATTACTTTTAGCAAAGTAGCCTAAATATGATAGGTTCAAGAGGTAGCACATGCACAATTGTTTATTCTTTCCCTATGAGAGGCAAATACTTGGGAAAAAAGCTAATGCTTCTCATTAAAGAAGAGAACAAAAATATAATTTATATTGCCTACAGATCGATATCTAGTTTTTGATGTCACCTGACCTTGACTTTTTTTAAGTCTTGGGGCCCCACAGAGGAAAGGGTTTCTTCTGAACTCCCATTCAACTGTGTGCTTTAAACTTGAACATTGCTAGAGTACATAGAGGTGAGTTCAAACTAATGATCCATGGGAATTTAAAATGGGTGTGAAATTCCAAAAGAACTGTGATCTGATCTAATTTCCATGACAACATGAAGAAACAGTAAGATAAGATGAAAAACCGTAGCGATGGGAAATAACATGTCGGTCTATGTGCACACCATCATGACAGCTTTCAAGTTGTAGAGACTAGAAATACTTACATTGTTGTCATTGTTATCATTGAAGGGTAACTTCTGTTGATTTATTAGCAGTGGAAAACTTTATACTTTGGACTTGTCATTGCATGTTAAAAAAACTGGGGATTGCATTTAATGCAGAGAGGCTGAATATCGCGAAGAACTTTGTGTTAATCAGAAATGTAATTCACTTTTGGCTCACTATCTTCACACACTTACAGTAATTTATAGCTACATAAATCTTATTATATCATAAGAAGATGTAACATGGCATAACGGCCAGGAAGGATACATCACATACAGATCCGGGCAAAATCTTCCTATACCTGCACTGTCAACCACTGCCTTGTGGATATATTGGGTCCACTGCCCATCACATAACCCCAGAACTTTTAATCACAGATCATATAGGCCAAGTAATGAAAATCACAAGTTGATCGTCCGGACTTTTTAAAAAGTTGGTGAGCGAGGTCCTTACTATTTGTTATTTTTCAGCAATGTTCTCTTTAGTTTGGGCTAATTTTCAACAGCTGAATGTTTGCCATATATTAATAGGAGGCCAATGTTATTTCCTCATTTCACTACACCTACCACCCCTACCCCAAGATGGAGAAATCATGTTGAGTGGGTTTAAGCACACAGATGCCTTTGCTTATGCGCTTTATAAATTGAATTGAATTATTATTTATGAATGATACCCAAACATTTGTATTGACTTTTTACATTTCAACCTCTTCTGATATTAAGTAATGAAGCAAAGGAAGAAAAATAACAAAAAGTTTTGGAATTTCTGAAAAATTGGTGAGGGCGGGGGCCGTTAATTGGTTATTTTTGTTTCTTTGCCTAACACTTAAAATAGTCCAGAAATAATAAAAAGTCAAAATTACAAGATATTGATGTTCACTTTTTGGACAGACATTATAATCAGGTCAGAACAACCTTATGGAAAACTTGATGATTCAGTAACAGAGTTGAGTGTAGTGCTAGCTGATGTCAAATATAGACCATGTAATTTGGGATTTCCTGAACAAGTACGTCATAGACTTCAAAAAAGGTTTCCATTCACAAAATAGAAGTAGACTAGCAAGTCAATGGCTCAAAATGGCTGGATCATCTCGCACCTAACACAGGAATTAGGACTTAACACCAGCTGACCACATGAAGATTTCAGTCGACCACCATGTGATAATTTCTACACTGATCAAGTGATGTTTTTCTGGTGGACATAGTGTTAGATTTATAAATAAACATGCCTGCAGTTCGCGAGTTTGCCTCGTTCTTGCCACCGTATCTCAACAACTCTATGGGGTAATGATGAATATTTATAGCGTATGTGTCTTGTTTTTGTCTAGTAGGACTTGTTTTTCTTGTTGATACTGAATCAGTTGTTGTTAAGTGGGATATGAGTGGAGGGTCTATAGAAATGTCAGTGTGAACAAGTTAATTAAGTGAAAATTTAATATATGTCTTCAAAAAAGTTATATCAGGATCATCATGATGAACTTGCGTGATCTTTAAAAACATGTATCAAATTTTTCTTCATGTTCTGTGAATCCATTTTCTGGGTTGTTTTATGGTATGTATGTTTGTAACAAACATAGTCATTAAAAATTAATTATAAATGTAAACACTAACATATTTTTGACTATTTTTGGAATGGACATCTTACTGTTGTCAAGATAGGTGGGTTTAACATCAAAGTGTTTTTAACCAACACACAACTTTTCTGTTTTTTCCTTGTGGTTTCTTGTTGGATGACTTGCTTATTTCCCCACTCTGTGAGAGACTCTTCTGATATTCTTCAAGTACAATTTATTTTGATGGAAAATTTATACTTAATATCTTACTAGTCTTGATTCTGATATTATAAACCTAAAATGAGTGTGCGACTCAAAAATTGTTTGATTTGACTTATAATATTTTAACTCCAACCAAAATTTTGACTCTAACCTATCTAACCTTATAACACTTTTGACCACTTCTTCGTTTTAAAAACTATCTCCTCGGAAATTTGCAAGTCAAAAATCACGGGTTTCCCCCTGGATTCGAACCCGGGACCCCCCGCTTCCCGGTCCAATTATCACTATGTCAAGCCACTGAGCAGGCGCTGCCATGGCAGCGATTTCGTGATCATAGCTAACTCGGGTCTATGACGTATTGGGACTTAGGCGAATTTCTTAACTTTGTGGAATGGGATATTGTGAGATTCAGTGGGGTTAGGGTTAGGCTATCGCTCAATTGTGGGTCTGTTTACCCAAAGTATACTTGATCTGATTTGAAAATGGTACTGTTTCATGTCTTTGATACAACCTGTGTCATTCTTATATCTTACTAGATAACATTACAAAATGAAATTGATCCCAATTTAATTTTCCAAATTTCTAACATTTCCAAGAAACATTTAATTTGAATAAAATATATATGATAAGACAATTATACATGTTTTGAGGAGAGGAAAATCCTTATGACATCAAATCTGATTTTGTCTATTTTGATCTCATCACAGATATGCTCAAGTCAAACCTAAAATATGGGGTGTTTTTTCAAACTTGCCTACAGGATAAACACAGAGAAATGCTTCCTTCGTTGCTCTTGTTGATTTGACCTTTTCCACATAACAACCATACAATATCATTGGATCTGGCTATATTTAGAGAAAATAAACAGTCACTAAAAGGTATTAGCTAGCCCTGATGTCTTCATAATAGCTACTGCAGTACAGTTTTGGCTATGGGAGAAAGTACTTTTTCAAAGCCCAAACTGTCTGATTCACGATTTGTCACATTTATTTTGCCATTAAACTTTGGACAGATGATGTAACAAAGGCAATCTAATAGATAATGACGGTAACCCAATGAGCTACGGAAGTACTGAGGTCATATCTTTCATAATTACCCAAACACATGCGATCTTTTTCCAAACAAATGATCATGAATGTCATGAATGGTTCCACTGATCACACGTAATAACACATAAATGTACGTACATCGGAATTGGACCATCTTTTCACTTGTTTTTTGTTTACAAATTGCAAAATAATGATAGGGATGACCTTCTGTTTTGTTATAAGACCCTTATCCAAAACATATCACAATACATTTTGTTTCAATTAGATTCAATTCAAGAGTACTAAAACAAAAACAGAATTTATTCCCCATAGACTTAACATAACGTGTGGTAAAACTTCCCATCATATTTGTTTGAAACCAGTGGCTCAAAGCATCTTTTGCGACAAATGACTTGCATAAATTATGATGTGCCGCCGCCACAGCATATATTTATTACTCAATGACTTTTAATGACCCACACCTTTAACAACTGAAGCCCATGACATACTCTGTAACAAGCAGATGGCATGGGGTACCGTTTGGACTAGACTCTTTGAAGACGCTAACAACACGTTTGCTAGTGAAAACAACTTTGTCTTTATCACCTCCGTTAGCATCTAATTAGACGTTACAAATGTCTCACTAGTAAAACGTCTGGCAAGGATGTTATGGAATTTGCAAGAATGGGATTTCTAAACAAATTATAGTTTCTAGGAAAAAATTACAAAATTAAAAACTATTAGAAACAGTTTCTATTTACCAACGGGCTATATATAGTTAAAGTAATTTAATTAGGTGATCAAGGACAACATTAAGCAAATTTCAGTTTATAAGCAATTTGCTGCGATTTATTTTCACTATTTTAGAACATTATACTTAAGTTTCAATGGTAAGTACAATTTTAGAGAGGGGTTTAATTTGGCAAATTGGAAATCTAGCGAAATTGGCAAAATTAAATCCTCTGGATTAAATCCCAAGTGAATTCACTTTACAGTAACTCCCATTTCTTTAAGAGACAAAGTTTGGATGGGTAAATAACATTGAAGAGTTACCTGCCCAACTGGCTAGTCAGTGTTCCCGCTAAGGCTGTATGTCGCGAAATTGGCGCAGGAGCTCGAAAAATTGGGTTCCCAAAACAAAAAGACAAAATAGGGTTTTTGTTGTACACAATAATCACTTAATTATTTCAGTTTTATTAAGATTATATCAAAATTACTCTCATTTTGAGGTGATCTTTCTGAAATTGGCAATGGCGAGATGTATTGTTTCTTTTATGTTGCATTGGCGCAAAGTCAAAATCCTTAGCGGGAACACTGTGGCTAGTACATAAAAACATCAATGTCCAACCCAACATGCTTTTTACAGATGACTGAAAATAACACCAATTCTCAGCCTTGTCAATTTCCCAGTGGGTCAGCTCTCTGTACATCTGGGTACAATTGCATGTTCATAGGATTTCCCTGCAAAATTTTGAAAAATTTGGGTTAAGATTTTGCCCCGTTTGTAGAAAAATGTTACATGTTCGAAATCATATACCTATATAAACAAACAAAAAATTAATTGTTCAGTTACTTTGCCTTTTGCATGGATCCACCATTTTCAAGGAGAGCCTGATTTTGAGGTCAAATATGTGAACAGTTCGGCTACGTGCTCAGCAAAAGCAGACAACCTAAATCATGTCAATTTCACGCTTATAAATTTCATAAAGGCATGGTTTGCGATCCTACAAACATACATGCGTACCAGGACGTACAGAGAGTTAATGCAACGGGTTTAATCATATTGGCAATACATGTGATGGCTCACCCCGAAAGGGGGGACTTTGCAGATGATATCAATTTTGATTTTATCATTTCATCTGTTACAGCATTTTCTAAGCTTTAAATGACACCTTGTTGAAATTGATCAAGGCGATCAAATTTTACAACAGAAAATCTGCTGGAAATTCTTATTATTTTCTTTATTTTTCCTGCCTATTTTCATCAGTTTCTCAAAAAGTGTTCTGTCACAAAGTCCCCCCTTTCGGGGTGAGCCATCACACATACCTTTAACCAATTCTCTACTTTGTATTCTTTCTTACAGTGTTGGTGCGATCGTTGGTGGCGCAATCAGTCTTATAGTTCTCATCGTAGTCAGTGTATGTATTTTATGCTGTTGCTGTTCGTGCTGTTCAATCTGTTCAATGTGTAGTCATAAAAAGAGGAGGAGAAGGGGACAGACACCATTGTGTAAGTTGATATCAGAATTATTGATAACAAATGCAAGCATAAATAAAATATGAATGCATATAGGCAAAGTAAAAAAATATTTATGTTTCTCGTCCCTTAGCACTTCCATTTTTGATCATAAAATTGTTTCAAATATTTAAAATAAATCTACACTTATTCTACAGCCTTGGAAAATATGACATGAATCATTTCAGATGAGTTTTGTGATCATAAGACGGGTGCACCTCTCAAAACATGAAAATAAAAAAGACATCATTTTGCATGCTAAACATGCCAAAATGGCACTAAATCAGGTAAATTTAGAGTAGTTTACCAATAACAAATAAAAAATAAAAATAACAAAACCCAGGACAAGAAACATAAAATGTTATTTACTAGGCTTTACTGCTTTTATTCCCTTTTACAACAGACTGCTCAAGTCCCCTCCCCGTCTGTCAGAAATCTAAAGTAAGCACTTCATACAACCTAAAATAAAGGTTCAGAGCACAAATACAGAAAAGTTGCTAGTCTATTTGTCTAGTGCAAAACTTAGGTCTTCTGGCTCATTAGGGTCTAGAAGTCTATTACACATAGCAATAGTCTAATTAAGGTCTATCGCACAAATTAGCTGTCTTATTAGCAAAGACAAATTGAAAAAGATGAACTTTGTCTTGAGTTTGCAATAAATGATGTTAGACCTAACCATTAAAGGTATTAGCCATGATTCCACATGGATATGAAAACACATTAAATACTATGATAGAATCAAAATAAACAAGCAAAGTTTTGGGTTTTTTAAATGACAAATTTCCACCAAATTCCTTATTTACTGATCAGTCAACAGTGTTTCTATTTTCCTAAATTTTTAATTTTAAATGTTTGTTTGTTGATTTAAAAATGATTATTATTCTTTAAGAATGTAATATACATTTAAAACACATGACCACATCACTAAAAATATTTTTTTTATATGAACAAAGTGTTAATTTTGAGAATTGAGCAGTTCATTCCTAAAAACAATTACCATTTAGGCCAAAAAAAAAGAACTCTTGTCTCAGGTTCCTGAGGCCCAAAACCATAAGTGCTACGCGGTTTGTTTGTTTTTAGTCAAAAAGGCTATGCGCACGCGGAAATCTTTTTTTATTACGTTTTTAGGTTTTTTTTCGGCCAAATTTTTTCTTTTTTTCCCCTTAAGATGTAAGAAAAAAATAAAAAAGGCAAAAACTCTCCTGAAAACCTAAAAAAAAAGAAATGCGGTAAAATTCTAATGCGTGCGGGAAGCTGAGACAAGAGTTCTTTTTTTCTTTGGCCTTATTTTTTGTGTCCCAAGGGACATAAGAATTCAAAGCATAAATAATTGTTTCTTGTATTTTAAATGTTGAAGTTTAACCAGATTGTTAATGGAATACTTCCTACAAATGTAACAAAATAATTAAGTGTCATAGAAAGCTGAAGTTCACATTGATGATCGTATGTGGCTAATGCCTTTAAATTGGTCATTAAGAATAAATTTCTACCTCTGTGAATACGAAGAAAAAAATGTTTCTTAAGATTAAATTAATAGTTTGTCTCAAAGCTCTCCTACTCTTGAAGAACTAATGCGAAATGTGTTTTATTTAGTTTTTTTAGATATTTTTGTCCTGAGTGCTTTTCTATTACAAAAGGTTCTTTCTTTTCAATGATATTGATGATATTGGGCGAATTTAATTAACTTGATGGGCACAAAAAAATTGAGTGTCAAAATTAATTGGCAATACCAACGTAAAGATTGCTGTAATTATTTTGGAAACTGTGACACACAAACATTTTGCCTTGGATTTCGAGTAGCTTTTTCACACGTTTCGGGGGGGGGGGGGGGGTAAAAAATCATTATTCAGATTTTGAAGGAAATTAAAGCGCACGATAAGATTAACGCACACTGAAGATTTGAGACAAACTATTAATTTAATTTGGCCTAATCTGATCCATGTTCGAAGTTGCTGCAATTAAAAAAAAAACTATTTTACATAATATCACATTTCTGCTCTTATTTTGTGATACAGATGTAAAAGAGAAAAATGGCAGAAAAGGACCGTTCAAAAAGTTAAAGATGTTAGGTAAGAGAAGAGATTTAAAACTTAAGGGATTTGAACAAGCAAACTCCTGCATGATGTGCATGATGTGAGATTCAAATTTGACTCAGATTGAAACAGATAGAATTACTTTAAGTGTTACCCTTTCCTCTCTCCCAAAATCAAGAAAATGCACAAAGTAAACAAAACATAGGCAGGGATGCACTCCCACTCAAAAGTATTTCCGCATAATAAAAAAAACCTCATTTTTTATAATAAATGACCTAAAATCATCAAAGATTCATACTAGTATAGGTAACTTATCTATTCAATATGAATAAATCGATGTTTGTTTTAATATTTAATCTTCCATTTCTATCATTGCCATAGAAATGGCTGATTTCATGGGCCATATACAAATACACCACAAGTACAAATCTCATTAATATGTAACTTATCAAATTTTCATAACCTCATTATTACCTTGTTACTGGATAGAATATTTTCAGATAATAAGTTTTAAAACAAATGCGCAAAAATGCATGTAAACTCAATTTTTAATGTGCAGACAAAAGTAGCGATGTGCATTACACGCCATATTTTTCAAATGCAATGAATGCAATTCCGGATTAGTTAGTTCGATAATTTTACAAAATACACTCTGTCAAAAAATGATGAAAATCGGAAAACGCCTTGAGATATGACTGAATAAAGTTTTTGTGCAGAAATACTTTGGAGCAGGAGTGTAGATATGAGCACCCAATCCATGCCTATTCTATCGGACGCAGTTGTTGAATTTGGCGTACTCATTCGTGTTATGTGCGATGTCAATGGAGTGAACAAATATTTCCAAAATATTTTATGTTTAATATTTTCTTACCATAAAGTTGTAAGACACATTTGTGCACAATATATCAAAGAAAGGGGATGTCACAAAAATTAATTTAGCTGAAAAGATACATTTTGTAGACTTTCTCATTCACCTCCAATGCAATTAAATGTTTCACACCAGGGAGTAACATGGAACAGCCTCAATTAACCAATCAGAAACAAGGATTCTAGTCTGTGACATCTGTGCGTCCAACAGAATAGAGGCAGTGATACATGGGTGGGTAGCCATAACCTATGGACATTGAATAAGGGTTTGAAACTCACAAAAGGCCAACTCTTTATATAAATTTCTTGACATCTATATATTGAGAAGGTGATTCTGATAAGAAAAAAGGTTTATGTAAATCATAAACTGTCTACTTTTCTTATCAATTCCTAAATCTTATTGAACTCAAACTGTCAATCTTGTATTCTAAAATAAACGAATAATCACACTCAAGATAAGGATTTCTATAAATGATAGATAAAAATATGAAATTTCCTGTATTATTGTAATAAGCATGTATATTTTACGTTTACTTGCGTCATTGTTTACAAAGTTTATGACTTGCATTCAATGGAATTCCCTTTGAGAAATAATAATAGCCATTTTACAGCTTAAGTGACACATTTAAATTCATCTTTAGGCATGTAGCCAAATACGTATTGCACTTGAACGTAAATATTCCATTGTGATATGACTCATTTAAATTCAATAACCATGACCTGATAATCTGAAAATAAAGACATGGGGAATTGTTAGAAGCAATCGTACACTCCCGCTCGAAGGTATTTCCGCACAAAAACTTTATTCAGCCATATTTCAAAAGCGTTTATCTGATTTTCATCATTTTTGACAGAGTGTATATTGTATAATTATCGAACTAACTAATCCGGAATTGCATTCATTGCATTTGGAAAATATGGCGTGTAATGCACATTACTAATTTCGTTTGCAAATAAAAAAATATTGAGTTTATATACATTTCTGCGCATTTGTTTTATTTTATTCGGTGACAAGGTAATAATGAGGTTATGAAAAATTGATAGGTTACATGTTAATGAGATTTGTGCTTGTGGTGTATTTGTCAAATCAATGAAATCAGCCATTTCTATAGCAATGGAAGATTAGATATTAAAACAAACATTGAATTATTTGTATTGAATAGATAAGTTACCTATACTATTGTTGTTGGATTTAATTCGTGAACGCGTACTCAAGAGCCTTGTGCGTACTCGCGAACTAAACAACCTTGAAAATATACGCTCGCGTCAGGGACCACTGCGTACTTGCTATAAACACCCGTTCATGAATTAAATCCAACAACTATAGTATGAGTCTTTGATGAGTTTAGGTTGTTTATTTTAATAAAAAATGAGGTTTCTGAACATATTTAATGATGCGGAAATACTTTTGAGCGGGAGTGTATAATAATTATGATCTCCACGTTAAAAATGATAGAACACGGTATTCAATACTTACCATGTTCCCTGGCTTATTTAGCAAGCCCATTTACCATACATTCAAAATTGTTGATTGTCCATCTATTCTTTTAGTTTCCTACAAAATAAATAATAATATTTCAATAAAGTTAACACAAGAATAAATAAAAACCTCTCATTGCAAAAATGTATACTAAGTCAGAGTTTATGGGGTGAATATGTTAGCAAAATGTATGTTTGATTTTTTTAAAGGACAATATTCAATATAATTGATCATTGCAATTTATTTATGATTGAATTCCTAACTTCTTGATTTCTTTTTCTCTTTCAGTCAAAGGTAATACTACAGCAACTACAATGCAAGCACCAGCACACATACCCATGACAATTACCAATGGACAAGTCAAATACTCTACACAAAATGGGATGGTACCCCCTCCAGTACCATCACAACCACCCCCAGCAATGAACCCTGCAATGAATCCAGCCATGAACCCGGGGGTGCTACCTGCAGGGTCTCCAATGGGTGCAGGCCCACCATTTGCATCACCTTTTGCTGCACCAACACATCAAGGGTATGCACCGCAACCAGCAAATCAAGGGTATGCACCGCAACCAGCATATGCCCAACAACCCGCACCGTATCAGATGCAGTATGACCCACACCACTCACAGCAAGCAGCTTACAGCCTTCAGCACCATTATTCACCGCAGCAACATTACCGACCTGAGCCATATGCAATGCACATGACACAACCGCCACCATATTCACCAGAAGAGGAACAAGCGCCCCCATTGTTGGATAAAGGCATGGCGTTCCCTCCACCATCGATGGGTGCTGGACCTTCTGCCCCTCCACACTGATAAAATGAAAGCAGTTGATATGATTATATTTTTGTGGAATTTTGTGACTACTGACGTGGATGATACAATTAACACATGTGTAACTGCTGGTTATAATGAACATTCGTCAGTAAAAAAGATGCAGGAGTTATCTTGTGCTTAAAGGAAATTATAACGACTTTGTTATATTCATGTGATAAAAATACGTTATAAAATGACAGCAATTTTTGTTTGGTTTTACTCATGAAACATCAATTCTGATGCAGCATAGAGGCTTCAAGAGCAGTCCAACCATTCCTCAGTTAACTGGAATGGTGTTGAGAAGACTTAGTTGCAACAATTATTTTCTTCACTGCTTTTATAAAGCCTTGTATCTCAAAAAAGTATTTGGAAAGGAGAAATGATTGAATGTGAGCAGAGATGACACTCCATTTCATTTCCTGGAACATTGTATATCTGTGTTTTGTAAGGTTCCTAAAATGAAAAGCAATGTACAAAAATTTCCTGAATTGTAGTAAGGCCAAAAAAGAAACATGTCTGTTTCCTCTAGCAGGTCTGAAACTTGCAATGCTGGAATGTGTTTCTTATTTTTGTTTTTACAATTCTTGAAAAAGCAATGCGCACCCTGTTTTTACCTGATTGCTCAATTGATGCGTCACTTTGTACTTTGAATATTGGCAAAATTATATAGTCTAATTCAGAAGTCAAAGGGGATCTGAATTGAAGTTCGTTTATTTTCAAGGAGTAGTCAGATGATACAAGTAAGATTTTTTCGGGAATATTTCTTTCCCCGCTATCGTGATTTGTCATTTTTGTCAATATTTCTATTTTTATACAAATATAATACAAATATTGACTGCTCTTGAGTTATGAAAATACATAAGAAATGGAAAATAGGTATACCAATTAACTTTATACTTTTTCCTATATCTAAAAACCAATTTGGAATTTGGAGGTAAAATTTTGGATTTATAATCAGAAAAATATGAGCTTTCATATGGCATCAAAAAATGCAATACTTCCGGTTGAGCCCTGGGGATGAGAATGTGATCGGAACAAGTCATCGATCAATCCAGTGAACATGCAACCACTCAGCTTCGATTCTGGATAAGCTGTCTATGCATATATGGCAGTACGTGATTCAAACATAATTTTTGGAAAAACATTGTAGAAGTTGCTCAAATCAATCTACAGTTATTGATATCATCTGTCCACCTCTTAATCCATTGCTGAAGGCTGATCTTTGTTCAAAATTTTGAAAATAATTTGTTTCTTTTTGTGATTTGTAAATAATTTCCCAAGCAATATAAGTAATGAATGTAAATCTTGTATGTTAATGTTTTAACTTGTAAATAAATATTTAACTATTTCAGTGAATGAAATGAAATATTGGTTGTTTTTTGTTATTTTGTATACTTATTTTAGAAATTATTTCTGGGTTCATCTTGATTGCAAATAAGCCAACTTGAACCACAAGGTCATGTTAGCCTCAGGGGTTACAAGAAAGGAAACACTTCATCCGATCTCAATACCACCAAGGCATAAGCTTACAAAAAACACAAAAATAAAAAGATTGCAAGAATAAAAGTGTAGTACCTTCTGAACCTTTTTTTTTTTAAACAGCAGGGCGGTGCACTTGTGGTGTGTCCTGCAGGCTAGTGTTTGTTTCTGAAATTATTTGTGAAACCAATACGATGCAACTGAGATAGTGTTTTCCCAAGCTTGTTCCATGGCTTTGACTGTCCTTGAAAAATAGGAGTACTTGTATACATCTTTGTTGGCAAAATGGTATCTCAATGATCTGTGTGTGGTCTCTTCTCTAGAATTGTGATGTAATCTTCCTAGTTAATCCTGGCTAATTCAGTACTATAACTATATTATAAACAGGGCTCATGACAATCTATCATTATGTTGAACACAACAATTTTATGAAACACTACTGACTAAAAACACTATTATTGTGCAATTTTTGATAAATATGATATTGAAGTTCTGGAAAAGGACTAGTCATGATTAAAAACATCCAAACTCTCAGTTCACGTCTATTGTGACTATTCACTGAAGTGATTATATAACAGTCGAGGTTAGTATAAGCAACTGGCCCAAACTATACACACAGCTCACAGCAATTACAATACACTCTACGGAAGTTGAGTGTTTTGCACAGGAATTCTTATTAATACTATGAGACATATAGTTTGGAATACCATCCTGGCATTTTAATCCTGGTATGACATCACTTTCCGGCTTATTATGGAATCGCTATTTTATTCTGAACATGGGCTGTGATGGGATTTGTATCTTTCACAACTATTAACAATGAATATCATGTCATGTTTGTGTTTTAACACTTTCTTCCAAGGGGCCTAAATAAAAAGCCACATTTCATGAGACACATTATGGAACATTATGGAGGGGTGAGAGTGAATCTATCGCACGCCTAAGACAGAACAATAAAAACTCTTCCTCGCAAAATGACATCATCTCTAACATCTCATGACGTCACTTCCAACTAGTCTCAAAGTCGACATCACAACCCAGCTGAAGGATGATGGTTTCGACCGCAACGTCGGTTGCTCCGAGTAAGTACATTTCTGGTTGTCTAGATTTAAATTTATTCTTGAATTATGGAACAAAGGATATCAAACACAAGATCAGTCAACAACCTTTACATGGGGATACAAACTTTCATTAGTGTGTAGCCCAAAATGTCAGTGACCTCATCCGGGTTGCCAATCACCAGGATAAAGATAGAAGAGTCAACCAATAATATGTGGTGTTTCATTTTCTTTTGTTCAGATAAGTGTATCTCACGCATTATGAATTATGGAATTATACCAAAACAAATAAACTTTAATTCCAAGAAAAAACTGCTTGTATGTTTTTCTCTCATTGATGAAATCAAGTAGCTGAAAATGAGAGTTTGCATCCTATGTTATCCAAAACAAAGGCTCTTAAAGCAATACTACAAAGTGTTAAAATGAAGTGCCCCCTGTCACCCATGACTTATAATAGGGTGTGCGCATCGGCCATGCAGCCACCCTAGTAGTTGAAACGAAATGAATGTGACGGTTTCCTGATTGTAATGTAATAATAATTAGCGACAACGCTTTGCATACATAGTAAAAAGGCGCTATAAAAATCCCATTATTATTATCAACTATTTTAGTAGTCAAGTTAGCTCAATCGGTAAGGCACTCGCTTGCGGTGCGGAAGGTCCCGAGTTCGAACCCCGCTGGTGCCAAAAAGTTGAGTGTGCTTGAAATTCCATTGGACAAGGAACTAACTGCTAATTGTCTCGTGGAAACCCGTACGAAACTCGGGGAGCTGATCCGGGCAGCGATTGTACGTATGTGGGCTGATCAAGGTTCAGCGCCCCTAGAGGTTGTCGCAGAACCTGAAATGATGCTTGGTGTGGAATGGACCTTACTTGGGCCACAGTGGTCAGCGAACACCTGTAAAGTGTGCAGAGGCCGAGTGGAATTACAAATCTGGGAGGCATAGCGCACTATAAATCCCCAGTATTATTATTATTAAACTGCTAATTGTCTCATGGAAAAAATGTACGAAACTCGGGGAGCTGATCCGGGCTGCAATGGTTTATATGTGGGCTGATCAAGGTTCAGCCAAGGAGGATAAATATAGGAGATGACACTTTGCAGAAATCGTGGCAATTTTTGGTATTCCTGCGTCCTAGGTAGGAAAGAGGGCGGCATTTAATCAGATCTACTTTTTTATTTAATTATTTTTCATTTTTTTCACTGCGAATAAAAACTTTTTAGCACAACTGTCTTTGGCAGGACTCGAACCCACGACCTCCAGGTCTCATGACTGGCGCGCTAACCGACTGAGCTACAGAAGCATTGCATGATAGAATCGGGAAAATTAACATCAATGTACATTATATCAACTTTAAACCCCGGACAAGAATTATGTACAAATTGACAAATCTTGGTGAATAATTGTAGAAGAAAAGTAAAGGGATAATAGAAATGATTTTCATTAAGTTCCTCTCACGTCTAAGAATGATTGTATTATATCACCTTTATAGTCTAAAGATAACATGGGAGATTACATAATTACATAATTGTCTAGAGTCGTCTTGAATTTGGTAGTCCGTTTCAAGCCTTGCCTAATGTATACCAACAACTATGATATTCAAGGGCCTTAAAACAGTCTAGCATAACGCAGGTCGTTGATCGAATTTCATTATTGATCCGACACCTCGGCTGATCCAGGATGTGTCAATCAACACAATGTACATTGTGAAAATCCCACTTTGATATGGACAATTCTAGCATCCTAGGTGAGTATAGAGGGCGTATGAAATTGGAGCCACTGACCACATGGTCAGTGAAGAAACGTTAACCAGCGACCATTGAGAAATAGTGATTAAATGAGCTATGAAATATATGGAATAAAGTGTCAGGGGCCTGGTTCAGCGCCCATAGAGGTTGCCACAGAACCCGAAATGATGCTTGTGTGGAATGGAGCTTACTTGGGCCATAAGATCAGCGCACACCGGTAAAGTGTGCTGAGATCACATATAACTACAAATCAGGGAGGCCATAGTGCACAAAAATCTCCTGTACTTTTTATATGTTGTAGTTCTTATGCATCATACAATGCAATTACTGTAATGACATCAATGGGCCACTTGTTGCTACTCTTGGACTATTCTTTTTAAAAATAACAGATCGTGGGAGTTCACAAATTAATGATTCACCACTATCATGATTGAAATTGTGGTTGCAGATGGTATTTGTATCACATCTTGAAGTCAGTCATTACAATATTGATAATAGAAAATATGTTGGCAGTCATTATCATCATGATTGCAAAGATTGACTTGATATCTGAAAGGATTACCTTGATTACAATTGAGGACCCTAGAACCATAAGGGGGTTAAGTCACATTGAGTACAAACTGAGAAAATGGCACAAACATCATATCATTTGTGTTGTCTTGA
>JXSR01S014114.1:105134-116091 GCA_000969725.1 Ophiothrix spiculata | reverse complement strand
CCGGGGCAGGGCTCCAAGATGTTTCCAAGATGTCATGTGTTGGAGAAAGTATAATTTCAGAATCGGGGTGATGGGCGACCCCCGGGGTAGAAATGAGAATTCTGTAGCAGGAAATTGACAACTCAATTTTCAAGATTTTGTGACTTAACCCCCTTTTAGTTCTAGGGTCCTCAATTGTGGTGCAAAAACATGATACTCGGAACACAACATTCTAGAAGCCTGAAAAATTAGTTACATTAGGGGTTAATTTCAGCCCGGCACACTACACAGGTTTTTTCCTGCAATAATTGCAGTCACATGAAGGAGGTGATTGTTTATGTCGCTGGTGATATCCTAGCTTTAATAGCAGTCACACTACAGACTATGTAGACTAGTGCTTATGATTTGATTCATTTGAAATGTGCAATCAAGATGGCTGAGTCAATACTTTGATAGGGAATGATAAATTTGTTGCAGAGATATTTTTGAACATGATCTGTCTGGCCATAAGCTCGACCATCAACTATTATACTTTGATCAACACTAAATAGGCGGGAAATATGAAGCTTTTCTTTGTCCGCAAGTAAACATAATGCCAGTTACACGCACGCCGTAGATACTGATGCTCAAGTCACACGTGAATCGTGTGCTGCGTCTCCTGCAGTTGTGCTGTGTCCAGCTATGCAGGCGCTTATCTGTATCAATTCACCATGTGTAGAAGCCCGCCTATTTAGTGTTGATCAAAGTATAGTGGAATAATTGTGTTATAAAATTGGATAGATTGAGCCCATATTTATTGGTCGAGCTATGAGTTGTAAAAATATTGGGCGAGACGCAGTCGAGCCCAATATTTTAAAACTCATAGTGAGACCAATAAATATGGGACGAAAATCATCCAATTTTATCATTATTATGCTCAGGATCCCAAGTTTTTCCACACTTGGATCCTTTAAAGCATAATAATGTGGATAATCGTACACTTTTTCAACGATGAGTGTCCAGAGTAATACATTCTTGTAAGCTGTCGTATATGCTAGTAAACCGGCGCTTAACTGGGAACATATAGATTCATGCAGCAAAGCTGAGTCCATATAATGCATCAACAAATTACGCATAAAATCACACTTACAACTTCTATTTCAAACTGGGAACACATAGATTCATGCAGCAAAGCTGAGTCCATATCATTCAGCAACAAATTACGCATAAAACCACACTTACAACGTCTATTTCTGTGAATACCTGTTTCACTCAAAAACTTATTCAATCAAGAATAACTCATTTATTCAGACATTTTTGGTTTGCCAAGTACAAGATTTAAAAGGTAATCATTTTGTTGTGATCATTGCCTAATATACAGATCGAGTCAAAATTTACAAAGTGTGGGTGCTAAACTGTACACCATGTTGCATATGAGTATTACACTATAGCTACCATACACAAAAGGAGTTTTTCACAATGATTGTACATGATCTATTGAAATGTTGAATCTTTTAATGATACTGATAACTTTATTTTTCATTTTCTGTCTGGATTTTCTGCTTCTAAAACATGAATACTGCAGAGAATTTACAATCTTTAACTTCTTACTATAATTTAAAACATTTTATTATTATTCTCATATAATTCCAGATGCAACATTTCAAAGTGACAATCAGTGAGTAATTTAAACAATGTATTCTTAAGATAACTTACATCGGCTGATGTACCCAGTCCAGGACCTATACTGAAATCACACTACAATGCCAGACACTTCCAACTTACAGGTGTCTATGTTATCAATGTTTGTGGCATTTAGTATTAGCCAAAACTGTGACAAAGGTATTGTACAATACTGGCAACCACAACATCGCATTGCCAGTTCATTTATTTTTTCCCTTTCTTAATTTCTCTCAGACTGGGTATTCCCCTTTTCTATTATACCTAAAATGACTGACAGAGGTATATTTTCAAATCATCTCAGTATTAGCAAACAGTTTCAACGCTGTTTAAACATGCAATACAAGTTCATTGTCTAAATACCCTGTCGTAAAGCTAACATTGTTTGTATTACAGTATTTTTAGGTTTGCCTGCATACAACATCATTTAACTCGTCGAGCGTAACGTCCGCAATCGTCAGTGTTTCACAAGCATTGGAATTTGATCAATCACACGCTGTAAATATGTGCGTGAAATGCAAATCAGGGTAGCAACAAACGTTGCACTCCAAAAACCCTGTGAAGAGAAAAACTTCATTCTCGAAAATACTGTAACACACGTTGACATGTCAGTGCATAAAGGTTGTATCTGTCATTTGTCATACATTTGCATCGCACACTATACTGTATCCGTCTCAGGTCAGTGGCTCTTGAAATGGTTCTACATGAACTATTTTAAGAGTCCAAGACAGATGAGAGAGACATTCAAGTTATAAGATGTTAAAAATATAACATTGCAGATACGACTTTCTTGCATGTAAAGCTCACATCGGCAAACTTTGAGTAAAGTTCTGTTATGATGAAAGGTTACAACACAGTGCTTTGCCTCATGTCATTTCAGAAAACCTTCACCTATATATTTTACCATACACAAGGCTAGACCTGGAAATGGTATGAATGAAAACAGTCAGAAATATAAAATGGTTTAAGAAGTCGTATCTTCATATTGATCAAAGTATAGTGGGACTTCTCTAACACAAATCAATTCCAAACCTAAGCCAAAATCTACTTTGTGTAATCAGGTTTTTATATGTGCTTACAAGTTCACATAACCAAAAAAGTAACTTGAGACACAGAATTTCTGTAAATTTAGTAAGGTTTTTTGTGATAAGATTTGGGGTAAGAAATGTTCCACTGTACATCATTCCTATTGGTAGCATCTCCAGGTTTTGAATAACCCAACATTTGAGGTACGGATTTGCAAATAATAATTACATCCTCATTCAAATTAAAATCTGCATGCAAAATACAAAAGTACTCCCAAAATGGAGTCAAGTATACATAGTACTAAGATACAGTTACCCTATGGGCCACTCAAAATTTTATTGGACAGTGTAAACAGAAATCCAGAGGGCAGGGTCCTAATGTTTGTAAATGTAACCCTACTATGGATTTTTGTTTAAATTGTCCAATTATTTTTTATATTGCCTATAACTGTTATATCTCTTGATATCTTTACTACATAAAGCCTTCAGATTTTGTGCTTCCATAATGATTCATATCGCTGTACACAACATGCAGTTGCATAAGTACAGCAGATATTTTACGAATCATTTTAGTTTCATTTTACACCATTTATGCAGACTAGAAAATACTGCATTATTGGCCATCAACTATTCTGTAAACCACACTTTATAAGCTCCCAGACACAAACAGGGAACTGTTCGGTATTTTTAATATTATGGGACATCACTTCTGATTTTAACATACAAAATCCAGGATAAATTACACAATTTCAATATATGCCATTACCTATTTTGCCAATAATCCTTCATTATATCACTTAGCTTTCCTTAAAGGTAGGTTTTGGTAAATATCAGTGAACAGTTCAACATATTTACATTAACCTATGATTAATCCAAGCTTGAGCAATATTATAGGCCAGAATGAAGACCAAAATGTTATGGTCCTGCTACAGGCGGATCAAATGTTATTAGGATCAAACTGTTGTAACAAACTACAGTGAAATTATTAGATATCATTCAACAAATGATTAACATGATGCATAAGCAGAGCAGGATTTGTCAGTATTCAAACCAACCAAATTGCTACAATAGGTGTGTTTAAAGTCATCTGAAAAAAACCTTTTCATTCTGGGCAGAACCAAAATCGCAGCGTGCGTAAAGAAGCCAATCAAATCAAGCGAGCCCATGAGTATTGCATGAGTTTGTGAACTTTAACCTCAGCGCACAAGATGCATAAAAGTGAAAAGGTTTTCTTCACATGACAATAGATTGTCATTGATTACATCAGAAAACATTTTATGGTGTGGTCAAAAGGATGTTTATCATAAATCAAGTATATTTGGACTACATCCTTGCTTCAACATCAAAAATCTCCTTAACGTTAGTTTCCAAATCTCCATCATGGATGCGGTCACATATAACAATGAACTTTTCCCAGTGTTTATCTCAAAATATTGACAATCACGCTAAGAAAATCTATCAAGGTAAACAAAATATTCAATAACCCTGTCAGTTTGCACACAATGTGCAAAACAACAAAAAATTGGAAGCAATATGGCAATTTCACCGAGCTTTGAATTCCATAACCTTGTAGCTATCAGCTAATGATGCAACTATAATTGAAATCATTAAATTTCTTACAAATAGATCCATAGGGTGCAGATGCCCAAGGCAAGTGCAAAGAGCAAACTTTATGATACCAAATTTGTAAATTTAATTGCCATAAAACACAGGTCAACATGATTGATTTAACTGCTTGGTTGTTTGCCTTTTCACGTCATGACACTAATAGGACAGTGTTTCAGTGCATGATGCCTGTGCATGAATATGTCAAGTTTGAACCTCAATATCGTTATCTACGATGCCTCAAACTTAAAGCGTCATCTGTAGCTGGGACTTCATCTATCGATGGGCTTTGGGCTTGACACTTTTTTTTACCATACCTTGAGAAAAAGTTTAGAAAAAAACAATGCTAAAGACCCATTCTTAGAACCATGGAGTTGAAAAGTGGACGGGACCATATCTTGGAGTTGAAGAAAAGTGGATGTACACAATCATATGTCCTAGCATCCAAGTGGTTAAGCTATAAGCATTATGAAAACGACCATTTCTTTGCTTCCCACCCATAAAACCCCATCACCCACATAAGACACAATACAACATGCCATAATACTTTTTCAACTCCCATCTCAACATTTATGGACGTACAAGTTTCAGTTTTAGCATTTTTTATAAATAATACTAACAAAAACTTATGATACAGAGCTATCAGTATAATACACTACAAAATTATAATTCTACATACATGGACTAAGTATTTAGATACTATTTTAAGTCATAATATAAGTTTAGCTTCAGTAGAAGAAACATGCTTGATATAGTTTCAGAGATGTTGTATTTGCACAGATTAAAGCTTATCGTTCCTTGTCCCAATTAAATCTTGAACAACCCTGATCAAATCGGACCAATCGAGTGAGGAGTATGCAAAAAAAGCACTACATATGGCCAATAAACAACCTTTCAGGCTGTGTTATGCAAATGTTCAAGAATTTATTGCGACATTCTTAAGTATAATGCACACATTTTTTGCATTAAAGTTTGCATAAATATTATAAAATGAAATATTTGGTTAATATATATTTCATGTCTAATATCAAAAAGATACAATGCTTTTTACATAAATACTGTTCCCAAGAGATGAAGTCCACTCTCAATCTTAAATACGGCGTTGGAGCACAATTAGGCCACAACTTTGTGCGGCCGGCCGCAACCTGCCACAGCCTTTATTTTCCAAGATGGCGACAATAGGCTTGATTGTTCACCTCAAGATTATTGTAAAATATTCATTACATTGCTGTAGACTTAGCTGCTTTGGTGGAGACATATTCCTAGATTTAACTGTGTACTCAAAGCTAAATCTAGGAATATATTCATTAGATGTTTTGAAATCATTTAAGAGGTACATAATGAAGCCTGCGGTCGCCATCTTAAAAAATAAAGGCTGTGGCCAGGTTGCGGCCTGCTGCACAAAGTTGTGGCCTAATTGTGCTCCAGCGCCTAACAGCGTTCCCCTAATGCAAATATAAAATTTTATGACGCTTCCTGCAACATACCATCACCAATTGCATACTGTATCTATACAAATGTAATGACATAAGGACTTTCACTGTTTTGTATATGCAAATATCATTAAAAACACAATTCAAAAAGATAATGGCTCAAATTCCAGAAATGTGTTCAGCAAAACCACGGTTTAACTGAACTTCCAAATGTCCACCATTGCAGCTTTCAAGCGAAACAGTTCAATGAGTCGTGCTATATTGAGGAGAATTAAAACCGTGGTTTAGCTAAACAACTTTCTGGAATACAAGCCAATGAGTTTACTCAAATATTCTTTACACCTCCTTTCAAACCACACAAGATGTAGTGTGTTACCAACAATATCTTGAATTTAAACTCTGGGGCCCATATTCCAAAAAGGTATTTACCTAAACCACGGTTTTAATTGAACACCAACTGTCCATGAATGATACGCAAAGTTGCAGCATTCAAGTTGAACAGTTCAATGAGCCGTGCTGTTGACGAGAAATAAAAACCAATGTTTAGCTAAACAACTTTCTGGAATACGGACCTGGAAGTTCAGTATGCTGAAGCACATTTCACCTTACCAGATATTTTTCTAAGCATTTATAAGACCGGAAGCAAATCTGCTCAGTATGAGACAATAGGTATCTAAGATCATTTGAGCTTTAATTTGCAAGTAGAAAACGCTTAATCAGAGAGGCTTAACCATATCCTACCGGACAGCTGGTGTCCACTTCAGTAGCCAAAGCTCGTCTCTATCAGTATCGCTAGCGCAAGCTACCAAGTGTCACAAATAGTGGTTTGCAGAAACAGGAAAACACATGGAAACAATTTGTATTTAAAGTACTTTTCCAAATTATCTGTTTCATTTCCAAATTGTCTGTTTCATTTTGCCAAACTAATGCATTGAATAGTATCTACCCAGCTTAATACATTTATACTGCAACCCTACAATACCCTTTGCAGCAAATCTATTCTACGAAGCATCCATGACCATAAAATAAATATCTTGTACAATAAATTAGACCTTAATTACACAGAATACTTTGTCCTGTGTAACCCAACATCATTGAAAACTATATCAAACAGTTGTAAAAAGATGTATTATATTATCAAAGATGAAAATAAATAGCAAATACATTGTCATTTGTTATTCTGTAACACAAATGCATGAACTGCATAAACTGGACCATTCCATTGTGTAATTACGATATTGAAACTTGCTAACATCTAGCAAATGTCTTAAAAAGAAATGAATGTCTTTAGGTAAATAAGTAATTTGTTGAACAAATGTTGCTTATCAAGTACACAGTGCATAGCAGAAACTTACGCTGCCACTCAGTCCAGGTGGTTGCGTGTTGAATGCATGTATGATTGAGAGGTACGCTTGATTTTTTTGCAATTAAACACACTCGCTGTGTACCGACTTGTTCAACAATTTATTTACCCATAGCAAGATATTGCCTTCAGGGGTGTGTGTGCCAATGGCTTACCTAATTCACTGATTCATCACTAGAAAGACCACTTGTGGAAGGAAGGCATAGGGAAAGGCAAACTTTTAAGGGGAGAGACAAAAAGTTACTCAATTTTACGTTTTGGCAAGGGTTTATTTTGTACCGTAACTTTTTAACAAAGTGCTTAAAGTTAATAAAAGTATAACGTAATAATGTAAAATTGAATAACGTGTTGTCCTCTCTTAATGAAAATGATGAATAGTGACATTCTCATTCATTTTTACCAACAGTTTCATAAATCCTGCATGCATTTCAATTCTTACTGATGCTAATCATTAGTGTACAGGCACTACTGGGTTGTACAATCTAACCATTCATGTACCCCTTTAGCATGGTAAAGCAGTATTTTACATCAATAATAAGATGAGATGGAGATAATCAAAGATGCCAATCTAATACTGATCATTTTAAAGTAAATGCAAAGATGAGACCAAGCTCTGTCGTAATAGGTTTTGAAGCAAAATCTGTGCATCATCACAGCTACATATACCTAACATAAGCTTCCTAGTCCTCGCATGAGTCGGTACGAGACAATAGGCTATGTCTACCCCGGAAATCAATTTACATTGCAAACAGTTGATTTAACTTGGAGCTATCATCAACAAAAGAGTTCTGGAATAGTGCTAATTGTAGTAAGAATGACATTGATCATGTTAACATTACAGAATATATTCAATAGAAAGAAGATTAACTACGCTTGAAAAATCTTAATTAACCTTCTTTAATTTGAACATAGATGTTCACATTACATTTAATACACAGTGAGTAACAAAGGTAATGCAGTGCACCGATTGAAAACAATTGCTTTGCTAATGGTGTATCATAAGCTTTCACAGCCATTTTCCTCTGCCCCAGACAGTCCCCAAGGGTTACTGCATATACTGCATGAACTCAAATACTCACCCCAAGGTACCTGGCAAGCGTTCATTCTGAAGGAGTTATGTGTAGTCCTTCTGAATTCATCGTCTTTATAGGACATTTTGTAGGAGGGAGATGGCTACAATGGCAAAGCTTCTTTGAACAAGGGTACATACTGTTCACAATAAAATATAATCTTCATTGAACATCAGTAAAATGAAACCAATTCTGTAAGGTCATTTGTCACTATCGTGCACGAAAAAAGCTACTAAGATTTGGAAACTCACTCGAGCATTCTTTTGTAAATAATGCAAACATATCCAAACCACCTTTTGAGAAACTCAAGCAAATGATACGTTTGCTTTACATCATTGGTGATTATCAGACAATTGATATGAACTTGATTTACTCACATGAGCTGAAAATAATCTTACATCAAAACCATATGGTTACCAATGTGGTGATTGTTTTCTAAATTATCTTAATATCTCAGTGATGTAAATCAGTAATTTACCAGTTAATTTACATGGTAAATTACCGGCCTAAAAAGTGGTAAATTAAGTAAAATATAATATTTTTTTGATTTTTTTTCCTTCATTTTTTTCCAATTATTATATTTTACTTAATTTACCGGTAATTTACCATAATTTACCGGTAAATTAACAACATTGTCTTCGCTACAGTCTGGATGTCAAACCCCAACCGATTTGAAATGTTATTTGACATTATTTATAACCGTGTTAACAATACTTCAGATTGAAAATCACTGTAACCATGTTCATAGACTCACCAGGTATACACTGTATGCAGCGCCCCAAGAAGGAGCATTCGCACAGGGGACCAACGGCTTAACGTGACTATCCGAACCACGGAGCAATTAGAGTAAAGTTTCTTGCCCAAGGAAACAATCTAAAGATGGCTTCAGAGCTGCTGTCACTGATGTAGTTGGTAGCTGCGGCAGACGACCACAATTTGCAAGTTTGAGCTCTTGCGATGTAGCACGACACATTTGCATATAACCACAATGGTCTACTACGAGAAAAGTTGAATTTATTCCAACTCAAATCGATGTGTCGCTGCGACAATCACAAGGTTATTGATATATTAGCTTGTCGTGATTGCTGCAAATTTTTTCAGGTGCGACAAGGTCGAGTTTGCGCACTTACAAATTTTGACCAAACGCTGGTCATGTGACCACCGCAACGGGTACTCTGAAATCAGCGTAAATCAAATAAGGGCATAATTGACAACAATCCTTTCCACCATCATCTGTTGGTTATTTGATTCCTATTATGATGGCAGCATTATCAATCCTACCAATGGTTCACCTATTGCTTACAAATAGATTGTGTACATATAATATATTTTCAAAACAATTTTAACAAGAAAATTTATGAAGTGAAAGCAAGTTGGAGCAGTCATTGAATTTCACACAAAACACATTAGGACTAGAAACGTCATTTCTGTAGCAACTGGTACCGTGACAACAAATCAAGGATGAACGTAGTGTGCATTACTTTCTTCAAGTGTGAATATTATATGTACTTTTAGTAAAATAGAACCACAAATTTAACTCGATTGATTTTTCTATACACTTTTGTTGAAGATTCTTAACCGATATTTACAACTTGAAAAGTTAATACCATAATTTCGTTATTTCACAAAAATGTTTTTATTTTTCACAAATGGTTCAGGTAGGCCTAGTATGTGATTCGTAAATGGAAGAGTTCAAACAATGGCTACAATTTGGTAAGAAACTAGAACAAGTTTTTGTTGAAAGGATAAATCAGGCTCGTTTCAGGTGATATATGAAAGTGGGACCCCTTAATGGAATATATGTTATATTGAGAACATATTCTCAATGTTGTTGAATACATTTTTCACAAACAAAAGTCCTTAACCTCACAAATTGAAATTGTGAATGGTCTGTAAAACAATTTGCAGAATATGAAGCAGATTTTTTTAGGATCTCTGCTAACTCACCAGAAACAGGTTTGACACCAGAAACAAGTCTGACACACCTTATTTCAACAAATTTCCTAGATACACTAAATCAATCCATTTCCTGCATCATTATTGTCATGAGTACAGCCATGGATGTTTTAGACACTTAGCTGCCGTTGCTCGCTTGACCGGGTCGTGCTCTAGCATTGGTAGTAAGAAAGATGAGAACCGCTCCGCATCGTCCATTGGCCAGTCGTATTTCTCGGTGAGTACGTTAATCAAGCCCCATGGCTTCAGCTTCGTGATGTGTCTCAACTCTCCTGCAATGTCATTAGAAAAATCAACATGTTGTTTGTAAATATAAAATAAAACTTTTATACATACTCTGAAAATTCAAATATATCGCAAAATTGTCAATTTCTCTTTTATAAGTTCCGGAGAATGGCCGAATCCAGCTGGTTAATGGATCGAGCGACCCATCTCGATCCAGCAAGGGAAATTGTCGATGATGGTAGATGACCCTTCAAGGAGCTGCACCGCTGCTCTTTACCTCAATCTTGTAAGCTTTAGATATGTATCATAAAATAAACTAATGATAACTCATTTTTTGTCATTCCGTGAATTTTGTCTCAAAAAATGGCTGATTGAGACAAATTGAAATAGCTGCCTAAAAATTTAAAACTATTTTATTGGCCAACATAAATGACATCAACTAATTGCTTGGATATGGTATGCTAAATATCACACATAAACCAAATCTACAAAACTATCAAGATTGCTAGTACGGTACGAATGAGATACAGTACCGAAAGTTCCTTCAATATAATAACTAAGATATAGCCAATATTGGTCACAACATTAAATTATAGAACAAGTCAATGATTTGAGTTTAACCCTCGTCTACCCAGGGGGGGG
>JXSR01S014114.1:73218-88930 GCA_000969725.1 Ophiothrix spiculata | reverse complement strand
AATTGTTATTTTACTCAAGAGACAGACAAAGTTTAATAGCAATTTTAAGGACCACAGTTTTCATTCAGATCTGACACAATTACAGTAATTGTTTGTTTTATATTCTGCATTAATAAATTTCCAGAAAATACAATTTTTATTTGCCCATTTCAAATGTTATTAAACATGTTCAAAAATCACAAAGTGTAACCAGTAGCATTAACTATGCAAGCTTGCGCATTCACTGATTTTGATGACGTTTAGACCTAAATAGTACTTTGAAAATCAAAATGGTCTTTCTGAGCCCTATATCTATGTATGGTTAAATAATCTTTACAAAAGTACAATTTAGAGCTATCGTCTAATTATTAAAATCATTTGAAATCATGTGGTTGTATAAAATGATAAACTCTCTTATATTCATTACTGCAGTATATAATAACAATTATCAAATATTTCAACACCATGGAGCATTTTCAGCTGGATAAAGATCAATAAATTTGTAATATGTGGACTACCTCATCAATACTGCCCATTTTTGGATTGTTGTATAAATGTGTACTTTAGGCCTTGTAACCATAGGCTGTTCCCTAGTGGCGTGTGCCCTTTATCCGTTTTCCATTGTCCCAAACAGCCCCTAACTGTGCAGAGCTACACAGACAATAACCTTTGTTCTGCTTGGTGATCATATTAGTGGTCTTGTGTACGGCAGAGGTTCCCCACTGTATGCAGTGGGGTTTTAACCCCACCCTTTATATCCAAACACCCTTTATACTGAAAGTTTTCTGAACCCACCCTTTTTAAAACTTTGATAAGTTTTCATACTGATGGGGTACAGTACCGTTCTGAATTCATCCCACTTTGGTTCATTGATTAACCCAGCTCATCAGCAATGTGGAGAACATAAATGATGACAACAATATCTTAAATCACTATGATGAAATGCTCATTCTGATTCTCAGATCCTATCAACATAATTTCAAAATAGTCACAGGGTAAGCAACCCACCCTTTTTATTTCAGACCCACCCTTTTTATCAAGGCACCCTTTATACTGAAAATTCTGTGAACCCCACCCTTTTAAAACTTTTTGGATTTTTCTAGACCCACCCTTTCTAAAGCGTGCCGTGCATACAGTGTTCCCAGTGACCGGATAGCATAAAGAATGGATGTCCATTCTCTATGCTGCCAGGTTATAGTTTATTAGTTATAGGTTAAAGTTTATTGTCTATGTAGCTCTGCACTATTGGGGACGATGGAAAGTGGAACAAGTGCACATGTCACAAGAGAAGAACCTATATGGATACAAGGATATACAGAGATATAATGTCTGAAATATACTGTACAACATATTAATTTTATGTTACATCTGAACGTAAATATTAGGAATAATAGCCCATGTATAGTATCATAAACTACAAGCCATGCAAATAATAATAGTGTTAACCCATGGTTGCTGTATAGTAACACACTAATGATAATTAATTGGAAAGTAGACTCAGATTAATGAGCTGCCAAATATCATAGATGGTAGTCTTCATTATTAGAATAATTCACCAGATTAATTCAAAAGAATTAAAAAAAAACCAGTAGAGGCTTAGTGATTAAACATTCAGTAATCACTAATTCAGTACCAAGCCTCTGTAATCTATGATAAAACTATGCGTGTCATCAAGTAACATCTATTCACATAGCTACACTTTTTAAGAAATTAAGGCTCATTATTTGCTCATATCAGAGGTTGCGGGTTCAAATCCTACTGTCGGCACAGCCGGTTCAACCATGTCTCCTTGGGCAAGAAACTCTAATTGCTTCATGGTTCAGAAGTCACTTTAAGCTGTTGATCCCCTGCACGAATGCTCCTTGGGCACTGCATAACAGTGAATGCCTGATGAGTCTATGGAAATTGTTGATAAGTCTACGTCTCAATCTCATCTGAATAGATACTCACAATTCCATCACTTCATTCATTAATCTCATTAACATAAACAATTATACCTTTTTACTAATTGCAAACGTAAGTGATAATGAGGTTTATTTCAAACATACACAACCCTTTTTCAAACTGATCAGCGAAGAAAGAATCATTAACTTGAAAAAAAAAAAAAACGAGAGAAATTTTGCGGTTTAATTATGTGATCAAATTGACAAAACATGATTATTATACTCCGCAGGCAAAGTTTGCACACCTCTTACATAGTCTCTTTGCTTTGACTTCATAATATCTTATATATCAGTGTTTTGACAACTTGATCACTTTTTGAAGTACTTTTAACATTTTAATTCCAACATTGTTTCCTTATACATGCTAGAGGCATCATAATATATTGCAAGATGGAGCGCCATTACATTATGCTGTATAACAGTTATGTGAGTGCAAGAAAGTCGTATCTGTAATGGCTGCCCTTAGTTATATTTATTTTACACCTTGTCACAAGAATGTGAAAAATTCCTCAAAATGTTCCTGTCTTATGTCAGTGGTTCTTGAAATGGTTCTTCAGGTGACACCTGAAGAACCATTAAAAGAACCACTGACCCAAGACTGGAGGTCATACAGTGTGCAATTCAACTATATGATGTGAGGCAGCTATTGCAGATACGACTTTCTTGCAATCACATGACGAATTGTTACTTGATATAATTGTTTAATATTCCAAAATAAATTTACAAAAATGTTGAATGTTTAAAAATGTTTATAGCCTATATCACTTGATTGTCAATTACGCAAAATTGCCAATTATGCAAAATTGTCGACATATAGGATTACATATTGTATTAGATCTATAAACTAGTTGACAAAATTGAAATAAAAATAATAGACATCATTTTCAAGCCAGACTTCTGGTTCCATGTGCATCTGCTATATTACACATTCAACTGACATAAAATTATGATGCAAATCATGCACTATCTATTGGAATTGTGTCTACATCATATCATTAAATAGACAAACTATTCACAATTGTATCAATTTATATTCAGATAAGACAGGATGGGATACTGTTATATACATTATCATGCTTTGTGGTGTTTAAGTGTGTGAAAATATTGGATCCAAAACATGTTAATGATCAAATTGGATGATTTATGCATGGGGGTTACTCACATATGAAAGTGACATTACAAGTGCCACCGAGCACCTAGGAAGTAGGGGTCTTTTGGTGACAAATTGAGTAAAAAAGGGGACTTTCAATGGCAAAAAATGGATGTCTTTGGGTGAAATTCATTAAAACATGTCTTTCTGGATAAAAAATGGTGAAAAAAATTACAAAAAAATTTAATAAAATTTTCGACAAATTTAGACAAATTTTGAAACTGAAACCGCTTTGTTGGAGGGATTGGATCATGCTTCTCTAAAAGATCATTATTCAGGCCTCATATCCCCATCAAGTACCACCCTGACCCATTAACCCTACCTCCTTTAAGCTAGTGCTACAGGCCATAACAGCATTAAATATTTCAAAACTGGTACATCCAATATTTAACTGTAGGCATTTTTAACCACTGTAACCACATTAAACGTAAAATGATAGGCAATTAATTTTATACCACTGAGCAGGTAAACACGGTAAGGACTTCAAATGAGAGATGCAGTCAGAAGCAATATTTGGATTTCAATGATAGGAAAACACAAAGATTTTATTTAATAACAACATTCAGAGTAACTTGAAAAATATGTAACATTGAAATAAATTATCCCTGTGGATATTTATGACTTTCCTGCTGGAAATGTTATCCTTCAAGGGGTTTTGTGGGACACGATTTACTGATAGGTGCATGATGGAAATTGTGTAAAACGCTATTTAGAGCATGTCAAACAATTTTGTTAGGAAAATTAATAGAAGCACTATTTCCCTAAATTGCTGTATTTGAATTTATAGCATACAGATTTAATACTTTCATTATTACAGTATTAAAATGGTGAAAAAAGATATTTTGAAATTTGACAAAGCGTTTGTGTACTTGTTGAAAAAGTAAAAACCACATTTCTCAACAGCTAAATGGCTTTGGTGTTTAATGGCATCACTTATGAAAGAGAAGTCAGTATGGCTGATGTCGGTGTGGTACAGCAAGATAGGATATTGTCAGTGTGTTGTATTTAACTGATGTAGACAGCCATTAAATGAAGTCTCCAAAGTGCAAATATTAGGAGAACACTTAAAATCTGGACAATTTGATATCGTACATCATGTATGAGCATCGTGTGAAAATGAGATGCGTTTCTATTAAATTTTGTCATCAGGTATGCACATGAGAGTAATTGACTTGATTTTCAAAAAAAATATGGTTCGACAAGGACAAAATATTGGCATATTTCAAACTAATTTTGGGTTCTGGACAATTTTGATATCATACATCGTGTATGAAAATTGTGTGAAAATGAGAACATTTCTATTAAATTTTGTCGTCAGGCATGCACATGAGAGTAACTGACTTGATTTTCAAAAAAATATGGTTCGACAAAGACAAAATATTGGCATATTTCAAACTAATTTTAGGCCCAAAATATACTTCATTAATTTTTTTGTTTTAGAATAATCACAATTCAAAATGTTGATTGACATGAAGTCTCTTGACAAATTTTATCTAGACAAAAACCAAACAGCTTTTTTAACCATGTAAAGAATTTCAGAGTAACATTTTCAGAATGAAAATTGAATAACCTCTCTCAAGGACATAAGTTTCATAATGAAACATATTGTAAAGATACCACATAATAGGTATGCACTTGAAAATGTATCAACAATTTCACCATCAAACAACATTCATCATAATGGTTACAATTTAACACCATGAGAACAATTTCAAACCATAAGAAAAAATTTTGAATGAATATGTGTACCGCCGCGGCAAAAGGGTCAAGTTGTCGACTTCTACATGTTGCTCATTGTAGCATATCTGATGTATACAAATACCATACATTAGATATGCTACAAGGAGCAACATGTACGAGCCGACAACTGGACCCTTTTGCCGCGGCGGTACACATATGTATACAAAAATGATGAAGTACATTTTGGCCTTTTGAACACTGTCCATAAATACTTCAAATCAAAACACATATATGTGACTTTTCTTACAAGTCTTGCTAATGATGACCACTTGCATCGCCTGCCCATTATTCCATGCATGTTTAGCCAATATTTGTAAAGTAACAACAAATCTCTGAAGTACTTAACCCTTCTAAAAATAGTCCTCCAATAAGGCCAAAATGACAATACCAGGAAAACAGACATGTCTAAAACAACTGCAGTGTCTTTAGATTAATAATAGGCTTTAACTTTTGGTCACGTGTCATGAACTCGCCCCCTTTTGCGTTACATGCCTAATTATTCAATGTATGTCACCAATTGATGTTCAAACTTAGATATTTCACCTAAACTTCACTGAAATGTAACAAAAGTATATATATTTGGAAAGCTAAAGCTGTAAGGAATCTAAATATGTGAATTGCATCTCATTATATAGGGTGACCTTGAAAATGTACAGGGTGAAACATTTATTTTTTGATCAAAATGAACTATAACTTCTGCAATGCAAATTTTTCAGGTGTTATTAGAAATCTTCTTATTACTCACATAATTTGGTGCAAGAACAGATATGCTATCAGAGTGTGGGTAAAGTATTACATTTATGTACAGCGTTTTTAAGGTTTAGGGTGTTCCAAAAAACAAATCCTGTTATTTCCAATTAAAACCATTTTTGAATTAAAAAAATTAGCTCTACCCTCTACATAAATATAGACTGCATTTTTGAATTCCTCATCAAATTTCCTTTCAGAATATGTATACATTGACCTTGATAGGGTTAGTAATTAAAAAGTTACAGCAAAAATTGTGTTTGCTGTTCTTCAGCAATGCTTTGTATGCGTTTTCCTATATCTTACATTGTGGGATATAGGAAAACGTGCATTACTCAGATACAAAATGGGCCATAAGTTCCATTATATATAACCAACCACACTGTTTAATCATAAAATGTTAAGTGGAATGTATTGGCTTTCATTTAGTACCAAATTTATAGCAATACACCCAGATTTGACGAAAAAAATAACATTTCTGCAAAAATTTTACTAAAATTAACAAATTCCCATAGAGTTTCTATAGGCGACGCCGCTTCCTGTGACGCCGCTTCCTGCACCACCCCTTGGCTTCCAACTTTAAATAGCTGTATCTGTACCTCACTATAAGCTAGACCAATGAAACTTTGCAGGCATATAGCATATTAATACAGCTTTAAAATGACACTAAATTTGTTGGGATAGCTTGTGTTGTTTTTGAAAAATAAAATCAAAACAACAGCATGAAACCAAAAAACGTAACAGCACCACCCTTTTTAGGAGGCGAGTTCAAAACGCGTGACCTTTTATATTATATGTCATAAGCTTTAAAAACAGTGTTGAATTGTGATATTGACTCGATCTCGGTGTACAGGCAAATAAAAGACCTAGTTATTGTGCTATGAAAATAGGGACAGGTTGACGCAGCGTTTCTACCCTCGCATTTCACCACTGCGACCCGGGTTCGATTCTCAGTCGGACCTAGGTTGTACGTGAATTTGGTTGTCGATCCATACTCATCCTCGCAAGCACTTCGGTTTCCTCCTGCATTTAAAATCGCCAATATTCTGTCTTTTACACCATGTAGGGGTCCCTTGAATTTAATGCATATGCACTATTGGGATTAGCCTGGCTTTCAGCCGAATGTTATAAATAAATAAATAAATACTTGTTTTTCAAACAATATTGCATTACTGGGTACATCAGAAACAGAATTTAAAGTGCAACTGCGAATTATTTTCAAGATCTTCTTGGCTTTGATAGAAACATATCAAGCAATGACAGACCAGATTACAATGATCTACTATAATACTACGAAATTGAATTTTCATACAATACAAGGATCAATCTGACAAATATTCCTAGCAGACCTGAAACTAAATCTTCAAATAAACGAGCTGAAAACTGTTAAATTCTGCATCAAAGACCTTAAATTTGGCTGATTTATCAAGAAAAAGAGCTGAAAAGTGTAATAATAAGAGCTGAAATCAGCTGCAAAGTAAAATAAAAAGAGCTGAAATCAGCTAAAAAGCTGAAAAGTTTCAGGTCTGTCCTAGACAAATAGCAATATCCACCTTCAATCCAGGAGTGCTCATGAATGTTACTTAATCTGTCCAGAGGTATTGCCACATGTTCGGCACCCTATCAGGCACTGATTGACAAAATAGCAAATTTTCAAAAGAAATATGACATATTGATTCATATTTTTGAACACTAAAGGCAGGGGCCCAAAAATCCCCCCCCCCCGAAAAAAAATCAGAAGCTTTTAGGCGCAAATTTCTGTTGATTACCCATTTTTATTGACCTTTTGGACATAAAATATACAAATTTTGGGCGCTTTGAGTGTATTTCACTATTAAATATCATTATTTTAGTTAAAAATGGGCGTTTAAAGCCAAAATCAACAAATTTGTCCGAAAAAATAGCGCGCATTAAATTTTTGGCACATTATTTTTTTACAAATTGTTTGCCCCCCACAAATTTGTCTTACACCCCGTTTGCCCCCCTCCCCGAAATGAGATGCTGGTGCCGCCACTGACTAAAGGTATCAGGCCCTTGAAACTTGATTCCCGATTACCATCATCTTCAATTTTAAATGAAATGAACTAGCCGACTTTGAAAAGAGTCGTTGAAATGGCTTACCGTATCCATTTCTATTTAGTTGGCTTAATAAAGTGTCGTTGAAATAGCTTGATCCAAAACCTTATTTCCATATTCCCAACTATCTCCATTAAACTCCTACATAACACATTAATATTCACAGAGAGCTGTAAGCTACTTCAGGGTTGTTTTGTTTTTACCACCATACTTCACACATTAAGTTAAATAAGGCACATAATGGCTTCTGATATTTTTAAGCACATGTAAACAACATGAGCAAAGACAATAACAGTATAAAACACCAATGTTATATGGGCATTGTGGTCTATACATACTGTACATACTATAAAGCTACGAGTGTTATACTTTACAGGGTAGAGCTAGTATTATTCATCTTTTCTACACCAGGCCTAGAAATTTGGCAAGAATCCAAGAATCCATTCTCGCAGAGATTCTCCCCAAAAAGGTTTTGCAAGAATCCAAACAGATTCTCGTAAAATGAGACAAACATGTATGAATGTAAAGAATCCAAAGATTCTTGCAAATGTTCTCCCCCAGTAGATTTGCGAGAAGCCAATAAGATTCTCGCAGCAATGAACAAATTTCTAGCCCTGTACACATTTGCTAATCATTGATGATAGTATAGAACACACTTGCTAGTCCATGCTTTGATATGGCATAAAGCAAACTTAGTGTGCATACATGTATGTGTGCATAATACAAGGATGACATAGAACAGACCCAATGGATGATTTTCTCACACCGAATTTCAGATCAGTCCACAAATTTATTCACAAATAGTTTAGAAGGTGTTGATTATTTGACAGAGAGAAAAGCAGTGCCAGCACCAACAACACATTTTCAAAGTCTAAGCTATGTTGCTAACTTTTTTCCTTTTAAATATAAATATACCAATCCTCTATTCATTCAGAAACATTTTTTCTAATTCTACCCATTAATTCACTAAACTGGTGCTGCCACTGTTCAATGGAGAAATCAAACTTAAAGTGAACAAATGCGGTAAATTTTGAAGAAAAAAAAATAGTAGTAAAAGATTTCAAAAGTATTGATGTGAAGGGAACATATTGATCAAAACAACGAAGTTGGTTGCTGGTACCCATTTCTCTAATGATTGCAACAAATACAACACTTTCAATAGATTCAACTACTGGAGAGTACTCCACACATGGCCTTCTATTTGGTATCATACAAACTATAATGGCTAGTTGTTAGATATCGATCTAATTGGGTACCAGCAAACGTAAGAAATTAACCAAATGAAGGTGCACACAGATAGGTAACACAAAAGCTAATTCAATCCACTGCAAGCTACACTATCTTTGGTTACAATCCTAAATATGGTCATACTACCAGATTGGTCAGTATTTGTGTGTACCTCTCTTTTTCGGTTCGCCTTCAGCCAAGGGCTCAAGCGCCGTAGTGTCGGCAGTGGCATTTTCTTCCACGTTGTCAACAGGCCCTTGGGATGCCGCAGCGAATAGTGGTTCTTGAGTGTCACTGACAGGCGAGGCGACCTCACTCAGCGGTGTGCAAGCCTCGCTGAGAGGTGTGCAGGCCTCGCTGAGTGGTGTACAGACCTCGCTGAGTGGTGTACAGACCTCGCTCAGTGGAGAGTATGCCTCGCTGATAGATGTGCATGTCTCACTTAGGGGTGTGTAGACCTCGCTCAGTGGGGTACTACATGGTGTTCTATCATAATCACCATCATTGCTGGTTGGACTTTGAAGCTCCATGTCCATTTTCAGATGTAAACTTTCCATGGATTCTGACAAAGAGAAGTCGTCATGTGAGTGCAAGAAAGTCGTATCTGCAATAGCTGCCATTTGTCATTAATTTGGATTGCACCCTCTATAATCATCAGTCTTGGGTCAGTGGCTCTTGAAATGGTGTCACCTGAAGAACCATTTCAAGAGCCACTGACATGGCAGAGAAATTTTGGGGGATATTTCACATTCTAGTGACTGAGTATTAAATAACTTAAGGCAGCCATTGCAGATACAACTTTTTTGCACTCACATGACGAAGTGACCTTTTTTGACATTTCACGGACATTTAAAGTGTTCACAACTACAGTGTCTTTTGGATACTTAAAATAATGTGTAGGAGTTTAAAACTGTCACTGCACTTTATACTGTAATTGTTGATACTCTGATAAAACTAGCAATAGAAAACATGTCTTTTTCCTTTCAATAAATAGGATCTGTTTTCAGTAGTTGTGAATACTCAAGTTAACTACTTAAAAGAACATCATGAGTTCGTTCAAATATATCAAGGCTAGCTATGTATACATTTGCATTATTATGAGAGAAACCAAGAGAATATTTTCGTATCTAATTTTTTCAAACAAAACTAAACTAAAGAATACAAAACTGAAGAAAAATAAAATACAGAATTTGAAAGAAACAAAATACAAACTTCCCTGTTTCTAAAACATAAATAGAAACAAAGTTACAAGTCCTGACACAAAATATACACGTTTCTCTCGACTAAAACTAACTGACAGAAAATGATGTAATGATAATAATACAAATCAAAGATGAAACTACCAAAGTAAGGACTAAAAATCATGTACAAAATTGAAGGCTTACTGTACTAATACTATATTTTATAAGGAAAAACATTTACAAAAAGATGGAATTTTAGATCAAGCTTTATAGGCTGCTAAACGACCTATATAGTTGATGCATAAAAGTTTTGCATAAAAGTTTTCATCACATTATGGTCAAAAATATATCAAGGTAATATATATACATGAATACTTGGTTTTGTATGTGACATTTGCTAAAATTAATATTTGCATATAATAAAAATGGAGAGATCTCAATTCAATTCTTATTTGAAGACATTTTAGTCTCATTTATCTGCACATATCCAGCTGACAGTTCTAAGACCAAGTCTGACCTAATTACGAATTAGGCTGCAATTTGTAACATAGCATAAAATTAAATTCTTGGTATAAGTTAGATAAAATATGTTAAAGTTTTAGAAAAAATGCAATGCATATAAATCAAGATGAACATGTGGAGGGGTTTTTGGTTCTCTTACCTCTTTGTTTCTCCTTCTGCTGATCAATCTCTTGCAGCTGAAGCTCCTGTTGTTCTAACAATGCCAGCTGTTTCTTCTGCTTCTTCTTCAGCTTCCTCTTCTTATTCTTGGACATTTTTTCTGATGGTTTGCGCTCCACTGGAGCAGTACTCACTGTAAAAATGGTAGAAGAAATGAAAACATTGACAGGGATATTTAACAAATGTGCAAGATTCTAGTAGGCTTAATGACAAAACACTGCTGGATTATGTGAGGCCAAAGAAAAAAATAACTCTGACTCAGCTTCCCGCATGCATTAGGTTAAAAATTTGAATGTTGCCGCATTTCTTTTTCAGGTTTTCAGGAGATTTTTTGCTTTTTTATTTTTTTCTTACATCGAGAGGGGAAAAAAAAGGAAAAAATTCTGCCCCGAAGCGGCCGACAAAATATACTGACCTAAAAACGTAATAAAAAAAGGATTTCCGTGTACGCATAGCCTTTTTGACTAAAAAAACAAAACAAAACAAAAAACGCGTAGCACTTAGGGTTTTGGAATATGAGACAGAGTTCTTTTTTTCGCCTGACCCATCATATCTAAAGGTATCATAAGGGTCTCAAAGCTAATATTTAGGTCTCATCTGAAAGCAGAGACTTTCAGCTTTAAAATGACACCTTGCTTTTGGTTATTGGAGGTTTGGCTGAAAAGATAATTGGTAGAAGTCATCAGGCTAATTCAGAAAACTGTAGTTCTGAGAGTTTAAAGTCTTTGATCTGCAGTATAACTGGAGGGGGGATTTTTATCTTGATTTTCAACACATTTTTCTTATGTTTTCTTTTAGATGCTGCAACCTGATTAATAGGATAGAAGACACTTCAAAGGTAACTTTGTCTCTGATTGTTGAGAAGGATAGACCAATGAAGAATTGTTTTGTTTCATTCTAGTAAAGGAGCTTGGTCCGATATTTCAAAATTTAGGTTTCACTGTCATATGAAAGATGACCATGCAAGATGGCTAAATTTCAAATTTCAGCTGATTCGTCAAACCGTTTTGATTTTATAGACAATTTTGGATTTCAGATCTGCCTATACATTACTGTGCAAAATTAATTATGGTTACCATAATTAGACACATTTTCATATATATCTTCAAAACGGAATATAACTCAGCCATGAAATTTCACATGGGTTATGAGAACAATGAGCAACATTTTGGTACCAAAATTTCAAAAAGTTTGAAAAAAAGTTGAGGCAATCGGACCAAGCTCCTTTAAAGGGAAAATTTTGACATCATAAGTTATATAGCATTCAACAAAGCTCCAGTCCACAATTAGAATGTAAAGGTGAATATTAAATCAAATTCAGAACAACATCACACGATGCCCTACATTCTTCTCATACTATGGTGTGTCACGATTACGTCACATAATCACAAGCCAAATTTGACAGGATATTCTATCTACGCACAATGAACACATGTACAATCCATTGCATCAATCCCGTATTCATATATATTTGTTTATTGTAAGCTTATCTCAGCTACCAATCGCTGGTGTATCACTATGGTATGTTGCAGCACATCAATTGTAATGTGTTCATGTCTGTGCATAGACTGAATGGATGGCTCACACAACCTACATTACAGTCTATTCAACGCTACATGAAAGGAAAAACATTGCAGGCGGCAATTATTGTACATTTTCTGTAACAAACATGTAACTGACTTATTTTAGGATGTGGAATTTCTCATAACAAAATTTCATCTAATAAAAACACAATTTTCTGTACGACAATCATACTAGCAGTTTATAAATTCATGTATGGTGTACAGACATTTTTAAACCACTGTCTATAAACATCTAAGGGTTAACAGATTCAGTTATGTAAAACCACTAACGTAAATATTTAGTTCAGAATGGTTAAAATAATTCTCAGAATGCTCTTCGTAACCATTCACATGAAATATAATTTGTGACCTTAGATAAAGAACTCGTTTTCTTTTCGATCCAAATGTTATCAATCATCCAATTCCATAAATGCTTATGGTATGACATCAGAAGAGGATGCCAACTATTTATTTGGAAAGTCCAAATAATTGTCAAATATGGCAATAAAGAATTTTCTAGATGGTGAACAAAGCTAACTAACATCATTTTGGCAAGTACAGTTACTAATTATAATAAACTCTCCATCGAAAATGTCAAACTTTCTCTTCATGATCAATGAGCCTCTTTCAATATTTAGCATAGCTCAGCCATATATTACATGCATAGCATGAAATGGCCAAGCAATTACAGCTAAACTGCTCCTAGCACCAAACCATGACTGCATGATCAAGTCTTGATTCCATGTTGCTACATGTTTGGCTTCTGAATAGTTGATGTTTTATCAAACATGATGCACGGCTTTAAAGAGTCCTGTCTGATTGTTTGAACAATTTTCTGCATTTGTAAGATACCAGACATTAAGCTTGAAAACTAAGATGGAATAATCTATGAAAAAAATGGCTGCATGTGGCAAAAACTGAAAACAAAGTGCAGGGCAATTAGTCTCAAGGTTCCAGCATTTTAAGAAAACAAAATTCCCTCACTTTTCCCTGATAAAATCTCAAAATTCCATGATAAATTTGCAAAAAATGCAAAAACAAGTTACTTTTTTGAAATTCTATGACCAGGCATATGAAAATAGAAGAACAGAGACTGGACACACCAGGGAAATTGAGTTCTGACAGACAACTTTCGATCTATGGATCAATCAAAAGTCCCTGACATTTCCCTGATTTGAGACATTTTTTATCAAATTCCCTGACTGGAAAAAAAAAGTAAAATAATTATCCCTATTTCCCTGATGGGCTGGAAACCCTGCAAATACCCACAAAATTCCTACTTTGGAAATCATTTGTCTTATAACTATACTGGGTTTACTTTGTTTTCAGAAATTGCCCTGAAACAGTCTAAAATGAATTATCATCAAATGGAAATCCTTTCAAGTTCTCTTCAAGAATTTGGGATACATGTACTCCACTATCTAGAGCAAACATGCCAACCTTTAGGATCCCAAAATTGTATTTTTCAACTCCCAAAAATATACTTTTCATGTAAAAAGCATATTGTTAAGTTCCCAAACATGCCAACACCTTTCAAAACATTGTCGGCATCGTAATGTAATACTTTTGGGGCCCCCAAAAGCAATTAGAATATGACACTTGTCATTTTCTAAATTTTCTCAAAAATGCCAGCACATTTGAAATCTGTTCTGGGATTGGTAACATTTACCAGTCAAGAATTCTTACCAGCTAAAAAAACTCAATTTTGATAGAGGTGACCTTGAGGATGAAAAATGGATAATGAATTGCCCTGGTGAATACAACCATAATGCAGTAAGGCCAAAAAAATACTTAGCTTCCCACACGCATTGCTTTTAAAATTGGATTTAGCGCGTACCTCTACGCGGCGATTTTCTGTGTTTTTTCCCCCTCTCTCCAAGCTATTTACATTTTAAAAAGAATTTTTAATTTTGATACTCTGTTGTTTTCTCAACACGAAGTGCGTCTCAAAATTAGGAAACCAAGTTACTTGAGAATCTCGTCAAAAGTCTCATCGATGGATCGAATATTTCCCTACCTTGCTAATTGTAATATGTATTTTTCAAATCAGCACTATGCAATAATTTCAAGTTACAATTTTTTTTTTTTAATCGCTATTTTGAAGAAAAACAAGTACAGCAAATAGCTACTTTTGCAAGGAAGCTGAGACAAAGTTTTTTTTTTTGGGGGGGGGCCCTAAGTAGTCAATACCAGTGTCACTGCCTGTCACCATTCTCTGTATCGATGAACTGCATACCCACCTGATGATATGGGAGGCTTCCCTTGACCTTTGACCCATCCTTTTGCTTCCTGTGCAAGTTTTCGGACATATTCTTCATCTACGCTCAGCAGTATATTCTCTGGCTTGATGTCTGTGTGTATAATTTTGCATTTTGTGTGTAAGTAATCCAACCCTTCTAGTGTCTGAAAAGAGATCAACATAGAAAACAAAATAGTTGAATTTTAAAATGTTATGATGATAAGAGGGAAATAATCATTTTCAATCTACACACAACCTGTCTTCTTGAAAGAGTTCAAATGGAACTGGACATAAGTTTATAGGATTGTCATCAAGATCACAATTCTCTGCTTTTATCTACACACTTTAATTTGATCAACACCAAATGCTGGGCCTTTTCACGAAATGCATCAATACAGACAAGCGTGACCGTAACAGAACAAAGCAGAACTGCAGCAAACGCAGCACATGTTGTACATATTTCTCGCGCATCAGCATCTATGGCCTGCATGAGAGTGGGATAATGGGATTACCTGAACTTGCTCAGTGTTACCTCTAATATAAGGTTATTTTAAGCTTGCAACAATTTGACTAATTTTGACAATGTTGAAGGTATATTTGTGCCAAAATCACAAGCTGAAGCTAAATAAAACTAAATAAAGCAGGAAAACGCATCATGTTACACAATTTCAGAAAAATGTTGTGCCAATTTTCATGGCTCCATACAGCCTTAGCAGGAACACTGTTGTAGAATCAAAAATGCCTTGCAATGTTCACCTATTATTTAGTGATGATCAAAGTATACCAACAGTGCCTAATCACTTTCTAATGTTAGGGCAAATTGAGGCTCTAAGTAGAATTAATTGAAACATTGACAAAAAAGTGGCTACTTCATGGGATAACCCACAACAAGCAGTTTTCCCACTTCAGAACTCAATAGCAGTTCGGGAAAGGTCGTAATAACTTAACGGTGAATGAATAACTTTACGGTAAAGGAATAACTTTACTGTGTTACTTCCGGTGAACTTCCGGGTAACGCGACAGTAATTCATTTACTGTGATTTACTTGATTCTTTTATTATACTCCGGCCTTTTTTTAACAACACGTTTATAAAACTTATTAAACCGACATTGGGCCTATGTTTTAACACTTCTTCTATAAAATACTGACTATCTATGAACTGTTATAGACCTGAATAAATATCCCG
>JXSR01S014114.1:49617-69981 GCA_000969725.1 Ophiothrix spiculata | reverse complement strand
TTTTTTTTTTTTTTGTATTTTTACTATTTATGAAATCATTACCCCGCAGTTGTAAGCAACTTCATCTCTGGGAAACCCCTTATATGAAAATGCACATGCTAAGACACTAAAACTATCACTGAAAAGTACATGGAATTCAACTTTTAGAAAACGGAAAATTTTCCAGCATAGCTTAAACCATATCAGCAACAGCAACATGAATTCGAGATCCAGAGAAGCAATCTTCAACTTGTTTTTATACCAAACATCAAGCCCGTAGTCAGGGGGTGGGGTAGGGGCGTCGCACCCTCCAAATTTGTGTCCACATTGTCCACAAAAGTGTTTCCTCCAAAAGGTCCATTTTTTGAAAATCCGCACAACCACCCCCATCCCGACCCCCCTTGAAAAAATCCTGGCTACGGGCCTGCCAAACACGTCATGACTCGATCGGAACTGGAAAGATGGCGATCTATATACGATTTTAAAAGAAATTTCCCAGGTAGAGTTGAAAAATGCACAGATGAATTTTAAGATATGATACCAAAAAATGTAGAAAGGAACTTTTTTGCCCTCCGATCGTCTTTATCAGCCCCCTAGGACTTACAGAAAACGAGAGTGAATGAATAACTTTACTGTTGCAACATACCGGAAGTAACACAGTAAAGTTATTCATTAACCGTAAATGTATTCATTCACCGTTAAGTTATTACGACCTTTCCCGAACTGATAGTGAGGTTTCAATTTCCCATTTGTTGCAACTAGCCCCTGTCCACCCTAATAACCTGCAATAAAAGTTCACTGGCATCGTGGGAAGACACAATGACAACACAACTTACGGCAAGTCATAATATTTGCATTTGATCATTATGGCATCCTCAACATTTCATTTTTGTTTACTTTTACACTATCTTTAATGATCCAAATGTTGATTCAATCAACTCTATTACAGGTTTATATTACTACACTTGCAAACATTCAATCCTTAATTTCATAATATTTTCCATAGTTGGAAGTAGGAAGTAGGAAGTGAGGCAAGTGTATGTTTAAAAATGGTAATTTAATGAATAAAATAATTTTTTGAATAAAATCTCATAATAATTGCTCCATGTGAAAGTACAAGAAATGAAGAGATTCATTTTTGCACTCCATAATGTCGCTATCTATATATTCCCCAAGCATGTTGTCCAGTGCCTCTCTGGCCACTGTATCTCCTGGGCACCCTTGTGTCTTTGATTACAATTTCAAACTGTGCAGTGTACTTACTCGAATACTTGAGGAATTTAGTATTTAAAGAACGTCTTAAGCACTTTTACAGAGAGGCCTATTCAGGCATGTTTCCTGGATGATGTTAACCATAAGTGATGAACAAAATTATCTGTACATACAGCATGAAATACTTCACATTTGCAGTAGAGTTATTAAATTATTCGAAAAATATTTCCCAAATACCCTGTGATTATACCACGGTAAAGTTAGCAGCATATTAGAAATCAGAAATTAGACATTCAAGAAAAGAAATTCCCAATTTCATGGGAAGGCTTTGATAGCTAGTTTTAGACATTCGTTATTTGAAGGAATTTTTAGAAATTCGCAAATTTCAATAAAAATCCAAGTTTTTGATAGCCATTTTTAGACATTCGTTATTTAAAGAATCAAGAAATTCTAAGTTCTTTGGTAAGGCTTTGTTAGCCATTTAAAGAGTGACCCCATTTGACCCAATTTGTGTAAACAATTTGACAATTTTTCCAAAATACACATAATTACGAATGTCTAAAAATCTGCTGAAAAACCTTAGAAAATGTTCTGAATTTTTTGAATGTCTGATTTCTAAAGTCTCATATGCTGCTAACTTACCATGGTGTGATTATTTTCGTTAAATCAGATGTGTTCTCTCACAATATTCATATAGCCACATTCAATAGCAACCACTATATATAGCCTACTTATTGTCTTTCATTGCTCTGTCATCCATGATTCTTATCATTTGCCTTCAATTAGGGTGATAGTCTGGCCAATGTACTGTTCTATACATGAAATGCTCAATTCTTAGCAGCATTGCATCTATTTCTTCATAAATGACAGGTACAGATGAGCCTGGATTAGATGCAATGCTGCTAAATTTAATTTGAACAAAACAAGGCTAGAACTCAAATGCTACAAATGTAATCACAATCTGGTCCTCATATACATGTTCTGTTCTAGCAGTATTGAACAATAAATGAATGCTTTTCAAAAGCAAATGGTGTTGGTTGTTCTTGAACCAGCCCAATTCTGTGCATAAGTGGCTTGGTTCACTTCAGTTCTTTTCCTGGGCAAACAATTTTATACTACCTTTGCAATGCATTTCAACTAAGGGAAAGAAACCAAGGCCAGGCTGTAGGCCTACGAGCATTTTTCTTAAATTTGTCAATCCTCATGGTGTGATGTCAAAATTGATGTGAAGTTTCTGGCTCATGCTAAGCTAAGCTGTGCTATGAACAACAATCGAACTGATCATCATACAACTATGGGTTAGCAGCAACTGAGTCAAGCTAGCTCAAACGGTTAGGCGCTCGCTTGCGATGCGGAAGGTCCAGAGTTCGAACCCCGCTGATGCTAAATGTTGAGTGTGCTTGAAATTCCCTCAGACAAGGAACTAACTGCTAATTGTTTTGTGGAAACCCGTACGATCCGGGCAGCGATGGTGCGTATGTGGCCTGATCAAGGTTCAGCCGCAGAACCTCAATTATGATGCTTGGTGTGGAATGGAGCTTACTTGGGCCACAGTGGTCAGCGAACACCTGTAAAGTGTGCAGAGGCCGCGTGGAATTACAAATCCTAGAGGCATAGCGCACTATAAATCCCCAGTATTTATGGGACTGTGACAAGAATGTGACATATCACAGTGAAATCTGTATGATGCACAATTAAGTAGTGCAAAGTGAAAGAAAGCCATCCAAAATTTTAGGGTTAGGGTTAGGGTTTGGGGTAAGTTTAGGGTCAGGGTTAGGGTCCGGTCAAGGTTAGTGAGTCGGGTCAAATTTACTGAGTTAGGGTCGGGTCATGGGTGAAGCTTTTGATGGGACCTAAAGTATACCTTTTTCGATGATTAACAAAATTACTTTATCCAACCAAGATAAAAATGGTGCATGTTTATAATGTTTTATTTTCTTGGATATGTCATTTCAAAACAAAAAAAGAAGGTATTCTTTTGATGGCCTCACCTAAATTAGCTTTTGATTACATGAGCTGTATAATTTGCCTGGTTGATGCATCCATGTTATCCGTATCCAGACAGACTACAATCAGCTAACACTGTCTCAATGCTATCCTCTTTCAATTATGTACAAGCTGAACTCATTAAATCAATAGAACTATCATGTCATACTAGATGCAAACGAATCGCAGTTCTCGTAGTTTTCTTATTTTGGTTTATTTGCCCGGGCTTATTTGATATAAAAATTCATGAGAAAGGCAAATTAAATGGTTTTTGTCAAGCTGCTCAAAATACCAAATTTGAAGTGTCATGGTATGTCGTCAGGTCTACTGGAAGTCAATTCTTCCCAGTGTCCAGAGTCTGAATGCTTAATCAAAAGTGTGTTTGGCTCCAGAAAGGATACGACATACAACATTTGCACAAGAAAGTTTTTTTTTTCTCTTGAATGAAAGCATGGCAAAACATTAAAGAGTATCTGATTTGTTTACAAACCAAATATCAGATTCAAAAGCTAATAAAATACTGTTTTATTTGATATGCAAGTAGAATGTAAATGGCATGCTATAAAACCACTATTATGTGTCTATATAATATACATATATACTGCAAAACTTAATTCATCAAAATCTGATACAATACATATCATAATCATGAATTAATATGGACAACATGAGAGAAACCGCAGGTGGAAAACTGGCAGTCTATCCTCAGGATGGATACCCTGAGCATGGTGGGGAAAAATGTGGAAATCAGGAAGCTCCTTCCCAGGAAATTTGACCATTTGGTGGGAAATTTGGATTTTTTAAAATAGATAAATACGTAAGAAATTGGTGGGAAATGTGGCCAATGTGACCAGCTTGCCGGAAAAAATGTACCTGGGAAATGTTTTTCCAGACCTGACCCTGAGTACATTATGTTTGAGAGGATATTGTGAACAATAATTATACAATATTGACAATGCATCTTTACGAATACCATGCTGGTCTTCACTGTGTAAAGTGTCACTTTATCCCTAATAATCTTAACATTTCTTACAACCTTTTAGACTATCTTGAGCTGGGTCAAATTGGGAAATTACCATTGCATGACCATTGAATTTGAACCATATGGACCCTGTACACTGGCAACACAATCATTACCATGATTACCTCTGATAAACCTATTTGTAGGACACTTACTGCACTGCAATTAGGTGAATATATTAGATTCATTCTATGATGAATTTGGACTTTAAAATATTGTTGACATTCTCATGTTATGCTTTGTAGAGCACATTTTCGTAAGGAAATTCTAGCCAACTGGAATAATATAGTGAAAACAAAACAATTTTTATTCAACAGTATATAACTATTCTAGCTAGGGAATGTAGGATGTCAAATGACTAGTATGTAGCAAAACAAAACCAACCAGAATCCATACTTTCAATTTGCAATCCATTTCTATATTTCATAATACATCACAGGAATGCCAGGGTGTCCTAGTTTTGAGATGAGCATTTCACTCATGGGATGGTTTTCTGCTGATTACCTCCATTTTAAAGCAATCTGACTGGCAAAGCAGATGTATTTGGGTTAAGCTTGGCTAACAGGACTTCCTATAGTACATTGTATTGCTATGTACAAAGAATATATGAAAATATATTAATAAACATTGATGAGTATGTCAATTTTCATAGCCAGCTGGAATATCAGAGAAAACAAAACAATTTTTATTCAACAGTATATGAGTGGTGCTCTGGCATAATGAGCGGAAAGTCCCGATTTTAAAAATTGAGTTTATGACATATTTTTATTCTCCATAATCTCCGTGAATAATTGCACTTCCCGGCATAAATAACCTTCAAAACACGAGGTATAGTTTACCATTCATGCATTATTGCGTTATATATCAAAAAAAGAAATTTGATCTTTTCACCATATTTTTTCTCTGTCAGCCTTTTACTCAAAATCTTCAATCGCGACTTTCCGCTCATTTTGCCAGAGCACCACTCATATAACTTTTCTAGCTAGGGAATGTAGGATGTCAAATGACTGGTATGTAGCAAAACAAAACCAACCAGAACCCATACTTTCAATTTGCAATCCATTTCTATATTTCATACATCACAGGAATGCCAGCGTGTCCTAGTTTTGAGATGAGCATTTCACTCATGGGATGGTTTTCTGCTGATTACCTCCATTTTAAAGCAATCTTACTGGCAAAGCAGATGTATTTGGGTTAAGCTTGGCTAACAGGACTTCCTAGTATAGAACATTGTATTGCTATGTACAAAGAATATGAAAATATATAAATGAACATTGATGAGTGATGAGTATGTCAATTTTCATAGTATAGTAATTCAATTCTTCTAAATACATCTATAAAATATTAACAGTATATTTGTTTGCCAAAAAGTTGTCACAAAGTTATTTGCAGTAATTCTCACTGCGAAACAATATCTTATGTTTTCAATATACCACTAAACTTTTAAGTCCAGATTCACTATTAACACAAATATCAGTTCTACTCTAGCCAAAACACATCTTATTATGCATATTAGAAGACTCTTATCATCTCAAAATCAATTCAGTGGATAAAACCGTAACAAAGGGTCTGGTTATTAACTTTTTCTTAAATGACTAATGTGCCAATCTATAGCACCAAATGAACACTATATTACCAATTGCCAAAAATAGGTTCAACATAGGCCCAAAATGATTTTTTTTTTGTCATTTTTGGCCTCTTTTGGGAAATTTTTCAAAAATCAAAAAAGTGCATTCCTAGACATGTGTTTCTAGATTCTAAAAAGCATAAGAGGTCCAAGTTTAATTTTTTCAAAATTTATTTAGGTTATTTACAAATAAAGTGGTCCATGAACAAGGGTTTTTGGACCTTTATTCCAAAATCATAAATTTTGGTCCAAAACTGACCTAACCATCATCATCTTCTACATGAAAATCCACATCTAGAAATTTATACTATTATTTTGATTTACTTATCGGTTGCTGAGTTGCAAAGCATTAAATATTTCAGAAAATGAGGGGTTAACTGTGCCCTTAAAACTGATTAAAGAAAGATCTTGGACCCAAGGAAATTTGCTTCATTCTTCAGAGGCTCTCTTACTTAGGGTATCCTTTGTGATAAGCTGTACTATTTGTACTATTATACTTTGGACCTATCTTTGGATCACTTTGCAATACTAAGTATTATAGGATGTGTAAAGTAGCTAGCAACAAGTTTCTAGGGAATTACAAGGCTAGATGTTTGGATTGGATGTATGTAGTTATCATTACCTAACAACTCTCATTTACTATCCCAACAACTGCAATCATGACAGTTGATTTCCCACAAGCTGTAACAATCCCCAAAGCATTTTGTCCAATATGCTTAATAATTTTGTGGATTCGTTAAAGGTGTAGGTTCCTATTTTAGGATGTGTATAATTAACTTTTAACTGATTGACCTTGACCTGTGCAAGATTTCAACCTTGGCTTGTATCTTGTTTTCTCCCGAGAGGCAAAAGAAAGTATGCAACCCTAGGGATGAGGTTGTTATGTAAATACAAAAGAAATTGAAAATAGGTATATACCAATTAATTTTACATTTTGTGCTATATCTCCAAAACTATAAAGAATTTTGAGGTGAAATTTTGGATTTTTAATCAGAGAAATATGGGCTTTCATTTGGCAACAGAAAATATACTACTTCCGGTTGAGCCCTGGGGATGAAAATGTGATCGGAACCTACACCTTTAAGTACACATAAAAAAGAAGGAATAAAATGTCAGAATTATTTTTTCTTCCTAAGCATCTGTATACAATGCACCTAGAATCCCCAATGCAATCATCACTGAAACACATGCAAACATACCATTAACTCATGAAGCACTTGGAAGCATGGTGATGAATACCCAGAGCAAGTGCGGGCGGTTTTTCTTTCAAATTTAAGTCAAAGCTACACCAAATTATGGCCTCTATTACAGATGCAAATATGTCTACTGTACCGAAAAATCTCTTTATACAAATTTAAAAACAGTATTAAAATGTAAACAAATTGAAAACAACAACTTACACAACTTTTTTTTGGCGGGGGGCTAAATTAAAGGCAATCTGTTTCGGTCACAAAATTAACATACTAAAATAAAATGAAATTGTTGTCCCCTATCAATTTCTGTTTTGTTTCTGGAGGAGTATTCTGAAAATTATCAAATGTCACAAGAGCAAAACTATGACAAAATTATGTTGCAAGATTAGAATCAATATGTCATTTGGACAACCTAGTCAACTGATGGTCATGCACAGTATAATAGGCTCTACAATTTAGTCAATTATGGAATTATGAAGTCGTGTTGTCATACAATCAGACGTGTATGCAAATATTGACAACTTAAGATTGGGTAAATAATTAAAACAAATGGACAAAGTACACATCTTCAACTGTATCACATGAATCACTTGTAAAGATCAACTTTAAACAAATCGCAAGATAGGCATACAAACCAAAATTGTGAAAATACCTGTTCAAAATCTACTCTCGTATCTGACATGAATCTCACATATTCCTAAATATGCAAATCATCACCTGCATGCTTGTTATAACAAATATAATGAGCTCATTACAAGTTATCTGTAAACATAACACATATGTGACCCGTCATATCGAAGGGTACCTTAAGGTCGGCAAAATCAAAATGGATTTTTTGGTCTCATCTAAAAGCTGAGATTTTAAACTTTGAAATGACACCTTACTTTTGGTTATTGGACGTTCGGTTGCAAAGTTACATCCAAATTGGCAAAAGGCATCGGGCTGACTCGGAAAACTATAGTTCTGAGAAAATTGATTTTGAAGTTTTTGTATTAAGTAAAACTTTAATGGGGAAAGGATTTTTTTATCGATTTTTAAAACATTTGTCTTATGTTTTGGATGTTGAAACCTGATTAATATGATAGAATACAATTCAAAGGTAACATTTCTGATGAAATTAGAAATTTGACCTTGGACGTGATTTTTGATTATGCTCAGCTTCAATGGCCCGTATCTTGTAATTTACTATGCCGGTATTAAGGTACCTTTAGATATGACGGGACACATATTTGCTTTTCTGCATGAATATAGAAACTATATATAAAATGACATGATGGTTATGGTACATTCTGGCATTTCTTTCATCTATATATATTCCAAAAAAATACTTTTTCATAAATCTTGCATTTACTTTTACTTGCATACTGTTTTGTTTGTTTTGACATACACACTTGCACTATTTATACACCCTGGATGACTGCCAAATTTCAACGCTGTCGAAGAACCAAGAGTGGTTGTGTATATACACCCAGTTGTGAGAGGCAGGCCAAGCCACGGTCAGTGACTTTATCTCAGTCAATGGAATACATCAAAGTCAAGTCTGTCAGGTTGAAGATATATGTATGCAAATATTGCCGCTTAACTTGCACAAAATACTAGTGTGAACTACCGGAGAGATTTCTCACTTTGTCAAAGTTTCAAGCTTTCCTTCATGTATTTTGCAGTCAGCAGTGCTCAGCTGGAACCAAAATATTCATCCATAATTCATTGTGGTCTTTGATATTGCCATAATCAATGTCCGAGGTTTGGAGAAAGAAGATTGATGGTTCGGGTTATCTTTCATAGGTTAACATGCCTAAAATGAAATATACCCTACTTTCAGTCATTTCTTATCAATGAATTGAAATTAAGTTGCCCCTGGAGTTTAACTTCTTTCTTGCTTGAAGTTAAATCTCTCAAAATTTGTTACAATGACTAATTAAGCTAACATGATAATTCAGATATATTGCCCATATTGGACACTTGAGTATGGTTTACATTAAGATGAATATCTTAAGGAAGGTCATGGGATACTAGCAATTTTCCCATATAACAATATTCAACAAAAAAATAGAAAACTGTATTATCTTTCACTGCTATGAAACGCTAGTAGAACCTTTGAATATAAAATCAACACAATGCTTACAGGTAACCAAACAAATGGATCTGAAGTATAAGTGATGTAGCCACAATTATACAAAATAAATTCAGCATCATATTTCACATAAATTCTGCGGCAACCTACTATGAATTGCAAGGTGTGCAGAGGTGTCACATGAATAACATGACTGTACCTGGTGACTACTGATTTCACAAACTATACTCCCTTTAAAAGTTGAATACATTAAGTGATTGTTGTGCAAATCTAAAGTACAGATAGGAAACAGGTCTATTTTTGCGCCCTAAAAATTTGGCTAAGGGATTGTGCCACGCGGTGCCATGACTGGACTGACGCTGCACGAGTGCATAGTGACCCCGCTCTGCATTCTGTTGCGCGCTACTGTTACTTGACTCCAACGCAATACGCATCTTACATTTTTCCGCCAAATTGCGTGGAAGCAAGGAATAACCCTTGAATGACTCGATAACCACATTCTCATCAGTCAATAACCTTTCTGTTGCTGGAGTACAGTTGTGCGCATCACATACATGTATTTTGATGTTGTGTTGTTATTGTTTCTATTGGTGATTTTATTGAGCAGCAAATATGTCAAGGTTTTATATGCACTAATTTAATTAAATAAAGAATTATGTTTATAGCTTATCTCCTTTTTTTAAAGGTAGACAATTCCTAAAAATATCAATATGCAGTGATTTGGTCCTGATCAATCATTAATAGTCTCTTACACAATACAAAACCACTAGTTCACAATATTGTAAATACAAGGGATATGCTATGGATCTCGTAACAAGAGTCTGATTGCTTGTTGCATACTTCAAGGTTTATAGTATAAATGAAAATTAATCACGAGAGATATAAAATTGATTTCTTCATACTTCCTCAGAGGCACTGCAAAGCTTCTAGCCACATAGACATGACCCATCAACAAATCATGGACACTGCTTGTCCTTAATTACTCCATAAATTCACTCGATGCTCTCATTTCACTTGTCTTCCTATAATTCGTCCATGTCAATGACCCATTAGTGTCTGGCTACAACATTAGTATACACAAATTTACAAGAAATTATCTGTTCAACTACAAAAAACTACAAATTTCTCACCCAAAAGACAGCAAGCAGGTAATTTATGGATAGCCATATTCCCTCATACAATCCACTGAGAATACTTGTAATGATTTATTGATAAGAGTCTGTATTTGAGCACTTCTGAAGCATGGAGGTATTAAATCACAGCAAGAAAAATGCTCACCATCTTCATATGAACAAAATATTGATGACAAAAAACAAAAAAATTGTTGAATTGGTGCTAACATTTTAGTTCTTTGTCAACTCACATATGGATAAGTTCTTCTCATCCTATTCTATTCTACAAACTTCTCTCCCCACAATATTTCTCTCAAAATCAAGATCTTTTAATAATTTTCACAAAAAACTGTCACTACCGGGGAATGTATTTATGTTATGCTCAATAATTCGTTGTGATCTTTTTTGGCATTACCAAGTTTATTTCATGCTAAAGATTTACAAACAGTCATACTGAAGTGTTTTTGTCAATATATTATTCATCTCAGGAAGACAGTAAATTTGTGGTGTGGCATGAGGTGAATCATTTCAGCATCAATTCAGCAGGTTTTTTTCCTTGTTATTACTGGTAATGGATGTGTTGACCAGAACAGGGATAATAACACTGCCAATATTTAAGGGTTCTTGCTTCAGCTGTTTCATCACAGAGTTGTATTGATTCATGGTATTGAGCCTTCTTTTTATCAGGGAAGAGATACACATTTTGTTAAAGGGGCATTGGACAAAATTTTGAAATTTTGTTAGTGGATGATTTACACTTCCTATGTTAGAAAATAACATTCAATTACCACATATCAGGAAAAATTTGATGAAAACCTTCAAAAAAGTCAAAAATTTGAATTTTATTTTATTTGTTGATTTTGGGTATGAGGCTATTCTCTATACATATTTATTAATGCTATACAATCAGAAAGAGCCAAAGATTTGTTTGTAAAACATTCCTTTCACATCATAGATTACAGAAAAATCAACAAAATAATTGGAATTTTCATTCGATCTCCTGAAAAGGCCATTTCTAGAAATTCAACTATAGAGGGCAGTATTTATCGTTGTCAACAACAATAATTAAAAATTAGGGAATATCTAAATATTTTGATATATAGGGTGTGAATTTGACAATGCAACTTTGCATGCTGTCATTATTACCGCTAATACTTCAAATGATGCAAAAATCTCAAAATGTTTGGGTAAAAGTTTGGGGATGATGCTGCACTTGTCGAATGCCCCTTTAAGGAAGGGTAATGCCACAGACATGGAGCAATCTCCAATACAAAATAATAATTTGTAATTTGTGATTATAATTTCATCACAAAAAACAACAATGTTGCAATGCAAGTACAGTTTGTACTACTAATCAACCTTAAACTTGTTTATGAAATCTCCATTCAAGCCGAAAATCATTTCATTTCAAGCATTAATTCAATCACAATGCTAACACGGCAAAACAAATGTAACTTTTACACATTGGACAAAGGCTCGCATCTGCATCATTATTCCAGCTGTAACTAAGTAACAGCATATGGTGAATCATCCCGCTGTAGCGTAAGTATCAATTCCAATCTGAAAACTGAATGCACAAATTCCCAGATGGATCAAAATCACTGTCACCTCTTTCTACAATGTCAATGTCAATAAATAAACTCAATTATGCATCAATCTACTTTGAGATTGTATTTCAGGTGAAAAATAAGACAAAACGGTGTGTCTAAAAATGATATTCAAAACCACTTCATGGGTGAATCACTGGAGTTACACATATTGATATATTTTCTTACATGTTAGCATCTTTCATCATAATCGGGGGGAAAATATTGAGTTTAAAATTATGTTTCGTTAAGCGTGTCTCTACAAGGGGTGGTTGATTAGCGAAAAAAACAACAACAACAATACTGAGTTGATGTTTCATTTAGCATGTTTCTACAAGTGGTGGTTGAATGGTGATCTGGTACCGTATACCTGATGAGCCGGTTTACTGGCTTTAAGGTCACGCGTCAGAATCTTGTCAACAGGTATGGGTAGTTACAATTTTCAATGGTCTTTTTGTATCAGAAGCCATCATTGAAGCTTTGAACCAATGATAGGTCATTTTCCTCCTATTTACTAGACAGGAGAAAAATTCCTAATATTTTCCTAAATTTGCGCCCATAGACTACAACGTATATGTCAAATATGTTATTCGAAAACAGTATTCTTTTGTGAATACTGATTATTGAAACAATTCAAACTACAGTAAAACGAAAAAGGAAAGCATGGGAAATCAAAATCAAAGTAAGTTGGGGGTTATATTGTGTTTTTTAACTTTCAGCGGTACAGATACAAAGAGTTAAGGTCCAAAAGAAATAATCCGGTTGACGCCAGTACAATTAGGTGATCCAACAAAAACTTTTCTATGTGTGATTGACGGCATCCAAATTCGAGGTAACGTCCGTCTGCGCCATTTTGTGTCAACAGAACAGATTGGTTGATGGGTCATAAAATGTTGGTGAAGCACAAAATACAGTTGATACTTACTAAATTTGCGGGGATGTAAAATAGAACTGTGCTATAGTTGTATTGATCAACTATATGACATCGGTTCTAATTTTGCAACATCGCCATATTTGCAACTGAATAATGATAAATTTTTCTTTCTTTTTGTATTTGGCAGAGTTTTGAAAAATCAGCTTGTTAAGAATAAGATGTGAAAGAAAAAAGTATCTGATGAAACTAATTATAAATTCAAAAGTGTACTTGTTTGTAGCCGTTCACAATCTTAATTATAATGACTAAAATAACAGCAAGTTTGCATGATACGACAGGAAAATTCATCCTCAACTTGATATGGTAACTTGACATTTTCTAGCCTTGCAGATGGTCTATAAATATCTTATAACTGAAAACATCCTTAGTTTCAAATTGCCAAAATTTATCGTAACTATAAAACAGAAGTTCTCTATATTCTTTTATTTCTGACCCCAACTCACTCCAATTTTATAGTCAGTGCGTTGAATCCTTTGTAGTAGATATCCCGATCAACATAATACTCACAAAACATCCAATTCTGTGCATATCTAAGTAAGACAAATAAAATCAATAGATAAAACAACTGCCCCGTCATTTTATAGAAAGCAATATTTTTACCTCAATTCATTTTATTAAGCTTTTATTGTTAATTTTGCCCAGGGGAGCCACTTGTATTCAAAGCTAGATATGGTATACTTGTACCCAAAAAAAATTAAAAAGAGTCCTTTTTCCAACAGGCAATGTACATACCTACAGTGGAAACTTGTTAATACAAGCTCTGATAATACAAAAACCCTGATAATACAAGGTGATTTTTTTGGTTCAAAGAATCATTTTGTATGTTAAATAGGTTGAGTAATACCAGCTCCTGATAATACAAGCTAAGTTTTACAGCCCCCTCCCCCAAATCTTGTACTGACAAATTTCTACTGTAAACTGATAAGGTACCAAAAACAGCAAAAACTGAAGGGAAAAAAAAGGATTTATCCATAAAAAAGTGATTCATGTGTTTAGGGTATGTAATACACACATTAAGGGAAGTCTGTGTCTCACAATCACTAAAACTGTTTTACCATAACTTGAAATCTAATGAAGCAAACAATATAAATGTTAACATTTTTTAAGGAAACTTTACAAGGAATCTATTAACAGCATCAGATTAAATCGATCTAGGTAATGTTTCCTCATTTTTAAAAATAATTTCTTGCATGGTGTTCACAAAAATGCTAAATAATCACATTAGTTTTATCCCAAAAAAAAGAGGAATTTAGGCCTGTTTGGACCAATACATGACCAATTTATAACTTGTTTGACTATTTGAATACTTTTGCAACATCAAAGTTTTTAAGCTTGTTCATAACATTTGGCAAAATAACCTGTTATGCATACTCTATTAGTTTTCAAGTTATAATAAAAACTTTTTTTTTAGAAATTGTGAGGCTTATGTCCAGTCTTGGGCCAGTATCTCTTGAAATGGTTCTTCAGGTGACGGCATGACCTGAAGAACCGTTTCAAGAGGCACTGACATAGGGGAGACAAATTTTGAAGGATTTTTCGCATTATAATGACAGGTTCAATGAAAATAAGAAATGGACACCATTGCAGCTACGGCTTACTTGCATTTGTATGACAATATCTAGCTTTGAATGCAAGTGCCCCTCCCTCCCTCCCTTCAATTTATGATGTAGTGTCCATCTAGGCATAAGGTGTCCGTCCAAGAGATGAGTCACACAATATAATAGAGAAAATATGCCCATAGAATAACACATGCTTCTCCTGCCAATTTGCCCGATTAATTGGTTTATTTTTAGACAAAGATTGTATACCATCTTTATCAAGAGTTTACTATGCTTACAGCATCACTGGAGGTCAAATCTTGAAATAAATAACTTCTAAATATCATTTATGTTCAATTCTGAAGGCAAATATGCATACTTTACTTGGCCTTGCACTACCTATGTAAATTATACAAAATAAAGTTCAAAATAGATTATGCTGAAAAGTGAATTTGATCCATTATTTCTACCTGAAATTTCAAATGCGTACTCACTTCATAACCGTTAGTTGCGGAGGCTATGACCTTGAAAGCGAACAAGTCGTAAGTCGCGACCATAATTGGTTTGCTTTAAGACATTGATCTGTGTGTTATGTTCGGCTTAATACATGAACACCATAGCACACAAATTAAAACATTCATCCTTAAAAAGTGCAAAACTGAATGAGCTTTGCTTGCATCAATCAAAACAAATTGGTTAAAATTTTTATTTCATGTTAGGCCTAGTAATTTAAAATTCGATATATAGAAGCACCAAAGATTTTCAATTTTTTTTATATATAACTTGACCTTGGTTATTCAGGGACTGATACCTATCAAAATGGATTGCTTTCATTTTTCCTATGCAAAAAGATGAAGGGAAAACTGAAGGTCAAGTAAATGTTTAATCAATAAGGTGCTTCAAGAGAATTGATTAACAAAACCTTACTCAGTAAAGGTTGATCATATTAACATTTACGAATTTAACGAATCAATTTAACTTGTTGCAGGCAAGTAAATGTCAGTTTAACTTCACATTAAAGACTATAGCTACACTTGACAAAAGAAAATCTGCCAAGCTTTTTCAAACAGAATGATTTTGAAATGATTTTTACATGATTCTTTAGCACTACAGCTACTGCTTATTGCCGGAAGGTACGAATATATAATTGCCTGTGACATTAATCGTCATTAAGTGGCAAACATGACATGATAACAAAATTGGTGAATGGAACATCGGTTTCTACTTAAGCTCAGCGTATATTGACATTTTGTTTAGACAGTTGAAATAGATGCACTCAGTTTCAAGTTCATCCAACTCTATCACTGTAAGCTTAATCCTTAATTATGGTTAAATAAATGTTAAACACATTGAGGTATTATTAAAGAACATCTATCACTGCCAATGAATGTTGATGCGACTTGCGGCAAACTTGTAAATTATCCTTTGCCTCTGACATTCTATAGTGGATTACTGTTAAAATCAAATTCTTTGTACAAATAGAAAATTCCTCAGGCTTGAAAATTTTGCATTGACCTTACACAAGACATGAATTGGCCAATGTTGTTTTTGTCTCGTAATGCTCAATCAGCAAAAGTCAATGTGCTATCTACAGTAGATATACAGCTACTGACAAATCAACAGTGTCAAATTTAGCATAGCTCAGGCACGACAATACTGACATGTTGGGCTGACAAGTTGACTTTATCTGATAATATGATACTGTAGTCTGTAGAATTTTAAATGTTCTTAGTAAAATATGGATACTGTAGGGAAAAGGTGACTATGTAGCACAAGTTTGTAGTACTGCTAACCATACACTACTCCGACTACTCATGATCAGGTTACCAGGCCTTGTATTTTGAGGCGTGCAAGTGCGATAGCACACCATCACACACCTAAAATGATCTTGAGGAGTGTGATTTTCAGCACACATAAATCTGATGAAATTATACACAATTAGTTATGAAATGCACACCTACAGCACACCAGAAGATCTTGAGAAGTGCTATTTGTAGCACACCAGGTATTTTCAAAATTCAAGGCCTGGGTTACATTACTTACAATTTCAGTGCTCTGGATTCCCGAAAATGTTTCAGGCCGGATTTGGAAATACCATTTGGTTTTGTTGATTATAATTCAAATCATCAAAGTTCATACAAACTGTTGAAGCTGTTAAGCTAACATGAAAAATTAATGGATAACACAATATCTCGCAGTAATTATTTCTCAAAACATGTACTGTAAAACACTTACATTTCGCGGGTACTTTATTTCGCGAATTCGCAAGAAGTGACATTTTCGCGAGTATTAAATTTCGCGAGATTGAAATTTGTGATGATTTATGTATGTCTTCCGAATTCGGAAGGCCATACATTATCTTCTAGTTTCCTATGTTCCTGTCAAAATATTACTATAATACCTTTAAAATCTACAAGAAAAAAGGCTCCACACATGATGTTTATAAACAATTGTAAAAGCAAACAGCCATGTTGCAGAAATAAATCAAAACTTTTACGAGCAAACCCCACTCAATCAGACACTGCATAGCCTACTTCGACCTTGCTGATTGCCGACCGCTAGCCAGACAACTTTGTTTACAAAAATGGACCATTCCCATTACAAGGTGAGCTTTAGTAGAACGCTGTTTGACATAAAAACAAAGTGTTTTTACACATGTAAAAGAGCTCTAGGTCATTTCTTAATAAACAAACATGAACTTGGACAAAATTTTCACGAGGATTTAATTTCGCGAATTCTTTTCCCTCGCGAAATTCGCGAAATTAAATACCTCGCGAAAATAACATGTTTTACAGTATCTTATTTATAGCCAAATGGGCCCACAAATGGGATGCTTTTTAAGTTTTTTTTTTTCAAAAAATCACACATGTAAGTATTTTGAAATTTGCGTCGTCACTAGCTGTACATAAGCAATTATTGGGATTTGAGAAAGCTCGTTTTCTTCCCGGGACAGAGTCATCCTGGGCGGGGCCAGGATTCATAGGATTTTCTAACAACCTTAGCTTGGATTGATTCATTATTTTTATAGGGTATCAGTAATTATCTGGATGATTATCACACTGTTTTTATGATGCAAAAGCACACCAACTTTCTTGAAAAGAGTATGAATTTAAATAAGTGAATATAATATTATCGTCCATTACTTAAAATAATGGACGCATCCCTTTATATATTATGAGATGACAGATAGACAAAACAAGAAAGATTTTTATTCTCTAAATTGAATGTTGTTTTAGATTTCATTTGAAAATGAATAAAGCATGAAACACAAAAGCTGTAAACAAATAATTATATGACCATGTCACCTTTAATTAAAATAACCTTGATCTTTACTCCTAATTTCAGTCAATTCATTTATTTACCACCAACACTTCCTGTCAATATCATTCCAAATTTTACGCATCAAACAGCTCATATTTTCATCCATTGCTGCCCACACATACACATCATCTTAATTTTGACATTTCATAAAATCAAATCATCAAATTTCTCGTAAAATGTGTGACAATAACATATTGCAAAGTTAGTCACACACAAACAGCTGGGGCAGGTAATTTGAGACCACAAGCTAATATTTTTAGGGAAAAAATAATGTTCACAGGTCTAGTATCACACCCATGTGGCAAAAGATGTCCTTCTTTAAGAATACTTGACAAGAGGAAATTTGTGATTTGAAATTTTCATAGAGTTTATTTTCCATGATGAACACAATGATTTGAGAAAATCTGCAAAGATAAAACCTCATGAATATTTCACCATCTCCATTATCCTAGCCTGATATGTAAGCCTGGAGATAAGTATCTACAGAAGAAGTGCAAGGAACCCACACATTGTATGTACTGCACTGTCAGTTTTGCAGCCTTGCAGAATCAATTTCAGCTGGAAATACCAGCTCTATATGCAATTGAATAGCCAAGGTTATATAACAGTTGCCTACGGAATAATGATGTGTAAAATGTATTACTTAAAATGAGATGATATCCTTAACTAGAGTAAAGCTGGTGGATGCTGTAGTCTACAAAAATAACACCAACAACCACAACGATGAATAATTCATTATGGTAGAGGATTATATTAGTTACTTGTTTCGTAAGCATTTTATTGAAAACAAGAAATACCTATTTTTGTACCAAAACCACATTTACGTGAGGAACACACCTTTTTACTTTATCTTCTACATTATCACTGACTTTTAATTTGGGTTTTATTTTAATATCTATTAAATATTTGATCAGTACAACATATTTCACTCAGAATCAAACGCAACCAATAACAGCTGGTAATAAAAACTTTTTTTTTTTTTTTAGATCGAGAAGCTTTTAGTTTATTGGATTTCTGATTTTAAAGAGACTGCAAGATAGCATACACAAATCTATATTACAAAGTAGATAAAAACATATATTAATAAGAGATCCAGCTAAAATACCAAATATGGGAGGGCATCACAGAATTTTAAGGGGGATTCAAAACAATGCTACCATGTCAAACCACTGTGAAGAGCAATTTGGGGGTAATCGGGTTCCATTACTGAGCTACACAAACAATGACAGGTAACCAATTGAAGAAATTCAATTATGTTCAAAAAATGATGCATCCCCTAGGTAGTACTTAAAATGCTGTACCTGTTTGCCAAGGGCCCTATTACCCAAGATTGGGCATCATATTCATCCAGCATTTCAGGCATGGTAGAATTGGTTATTTGGGATCTTCCTTTAAAATCCTTTAAATCTGAAAGATGTATTTTTCACACGACAACCAATAGAAAAATAGAACCAACATAAAATATGTCGATAAACCAAATCGGATAAATCTTAAGCAAAATTCATACTTACAATGCAATGCATTGCGTTTTCAATAATTTTCAAACAACACTGTAAATGAAATTCACATTCAAAACACAAACAAACTGCGACAGCAAACATGAAAACACAAAAATAATAAGTTCTGCTTTTCTGAACTCAGACCGGGATTGCGTTGATGCAGATGGTATTGCGCTTTGATATCGATCTATCAGACTGCTCAAAACTCCTATCTAAACACATTCTGGCATTTGAGTCGAGTCTGAATTCAGCTCTATTCTGGTACATCTGTTGCACAACTTTTCTGAGCCTACCTGTAACCAAATAAAACTACTTACCTGTCTGACAATACTTTTGACTTGATTTAGTGGTAGTCCCATGTATTTGGATTGGATAATTGGTTTCAGCAGGTTATGCCCTAGTACCTCAAACACCATACATACATCTGAAGAAAAGCTGGTTAAGGTTTACAACATGATGATGGTTGTAATAAAATCATGCAAATAACCAAATTACCATGAAAGTGACTAATTACAGCTTGCAGATTGTCATAAAGGGAAATCCCAATATTGAGTTATTCTGATTCTGGAAATGGGGTAATGGTTTTCACATGATTTTCTACTGGAAATGGGGAAATGGTTTTCAAATGAATATATTGCTTGTAACTTATCACAATCTGACCAGCTATCAAGTTTGTTTCAAAAAAAACCCACTGGATGCATGATAAGAAAATTTCAATGAGTACCGATTCCACTTTTAAATTTTCTTGATATGTACAACTGTGAAACTCAAAATAGATTTAGACATAAAATATGGTTCTCCCAAATGGAACAGTTCTGGTCCACTTAGTATTTATAGAAGATTTCTTTGAAAGTTTAGTTTCAATTGGCTAATTATCAATTCTCTTGAGTTCCACCTCAAAAATGATTCACTATAGCAACTCAAATGCAGGTTGCTATCAATGGGACCATAAGAAATAGAATCCACTTGATATGAAATGTATCTGTAATCATACATTTCTATCTTTATACATGTACCAACGCAGTAGTCAGATATAGGAGTCTACCATTTGCCGCGGTGGTATCACTAATCAAATATAATCACTTTTATCACTAATCATAGCATGATATTTAAATTCTTTGCAAATACTTGCAAAATCAATTAAAAATTATGAAAACAATCATTGCATACAACTCAAACCAATACATAGAGTGGATTGACATACAGGGCTGTGAGAGTCGGCTGATAAAAAAATCAGAAAATAGTGACAAAATTCCAAAAACAGGCTGAAAATAACAACAAA